>APFE031272114.1:0-52195 GCA_000404065.3 Pinus taeda | reverse complement strand
GTTGCCCCCTCGAAGAGACTGAATTCTAAGGCATTCAACTATCTTTTCTATCTTTTTGTGAGCTGGTTTCGTAAGAATACCAAATATTTTCATAAAGTAAGTAGAAGAAGGGATGAAACCTACTTGGAATCTGTCATATGTTTTGCTCCTTCTTTGACTTGAATGCTCCAATCCTAGCTCAAGTTGCCAAAATTAGAACTTGCAAAAATAGACAACATAAGCCAAGAAATTACGAGATCTATGTAGCATCATCTAACTACTTTATTCAATAGATCAACATGGTATTGAAATATATGAAATAACGGCATCACATATAGAAAAAAAAAAAACTCTTTGTATTAATATAAATGGAGTGAGTTACAACCATAAATAGGTATTGATCTTGTAGAAGAGCTCCTCCAAGATGTTTATTTTTCCTTCCTTTGAAACAAAGCACACCTCAAATCACTCTACATGCATGAAAGGATAACTCTCACAACAACGACATAAGGGTAGAATCACTCTCCAAAAGCCAACCCCTTGTATATGGAAGGTTGTAAATATATAGAGGAGTGAGGTAAGTTGGAAGTTCTTATCCTTTTACCAATCATGAGATTGAGATCCATTCTTGACAGGAGGGTGATATCTAAGGATAAGGGACGAAAAATCCAAGGTAGGATATGATAGGATTCAAAATTTTTATGTGAGGTAAATGGTGACAACAAATCCTGGAAGCTTATGGAAATAGAGGCTTCGATATTCTCTCTCTTTTTCCCAAATTTCTAGAACCAACACGGGTACAAAGGGGAGAAACATGTAGGTGATCAACGTAGGCCACAGTGGAGCAACCTATTAGTGAACACTTTCTAGCAAGTGGCCAAGGATTGTTGTTCCTAAAACTGGCTCAAATGATGTGGTTTAGGGTGGAAACTTTGGGTAATGAGAGATTCATGCATAGGGATTTGTGAAATGATGATGTAAATGGGTAATAGGATGTTTATTGATCCCATTAGGAGGCCGATTGATCAGATGAGACAAAATATCCTATAACATAGAGAGCCAAAAATGAACTGAAAAATATGTGAATTATTTCTCTGATGTATTTTTATCATTAATGTCTAGTCTCTCCCCTTCCTTTTTCCTTTTTCTTTCCTTTTATTTCATTTTCTCTCTAATTTACCTTGCATGCATATTTATGTCTCTTCACTTTCCTTTTCTCCTATTTTCCTTTATTCCTTAAGTAAATTCCAATCATTGCCTGTTTACCATTTAACTATTAATAAACCACAAGTGATGCCCACTATAATGTTTTTCCCACCATTCAACTTAGAATACGTGTCCCATGACCTTGGTCTTATTTTATTTACATGTAAAATAAACCAAGGGATATTACAAACCCCTCCCCCTTGGGGGAACATTGCCCTCGGTGTTTTATGATGCTTATGACTATCAAAAGATACTACTTATGGAGCTTTATAACACAACTAATTGCAATATTTACAATATGCCAACTGTTGAAAATATGACCACCATATTTCTTATGGAGCTTTATAAACTCAACTCAATGCAATATTTACAATGACAAACACATGTATACTTATACACATTTTCTTCAACCAACAAATAAATATGCTATTTATGGAACTTTATAAACACAACTTGATACATTATTTATAATAATATACATATGCACATTTTATTTAACCAAAAAATAAATGATACGATGTCTGCATAAAAAAAAGGGAATCCACAAGCTCACACATCCACCCTCAAAGTAGTACCAGGATTCACCTCCTTCCTAGGAAGTATAGAATCCATTGCCAAAATCAAAGCCTGCTTGCAATGTCTAGCACTACAATCCTTACTTTACTTGTTCTCTTAGTGAAGAGTTATTGTCTCATTGTTCCAGGGCACATTCCCTTTATGATTTTGATTCCATCTAGAAATGCTAATGACCACAATAATTTTATTCCCTGACTTTCCCTTCTTTATTTTCCCATCCTTTGACAAATCTAGTCACTCCCTTCCTCACAATCAGTCACCTTCTAAGTTCCTTGGCATCCCCTTCTTAGGCAATCCATCCCTTGGTAAGGTTTCCTTGCATCGGAAGGTCCAAAAACAAAGGCATACCCTTGTCTCAAAACCATCATATTGGCCATATCATGCTTATCGAAATCAATAGACACTATTGGGTACTAGTGTCCCATAATGAGCCTACTCCTGAAGTGATTTATTAACATACTTCTGCATGTTCCAATTCCTTTTACTACTATTAACACTCTATAACTAGTTCCAACCACCCAAACGAGGAATTTTCCATAATTTTCCTATACCAAGCACATAATTTCCCTTATAATAAAAAAAATTCAAATAAATTCAAATCATACCTTATTGATAGCTCGTCAACAACGTACACTTGCAATTCTATTTACTTCCTGCTACGAAACGCCAAATTAACTCTTTGATAAAATCATCATATGTATAAGCATATCACATCCAATTAAATAAAAAATAAACCATCAGAAATACAAATTCTAAACTATGTGCATAACTAAAAACTGAAGTGAAGTATTGTTACTTTTCTTTCAAATGGTTCTTTTCTTTTGCCTTTATTCTTTGTTCTTTCCATACACATCCTGAATTGATTGCCAAAACTGGAAAGAATCCAATTATTTCTCTTATCTCCCACATGTAGTATCAATAACAAGGGAATCCATAGGCTACATTTACTTCACCCTCAATATCAACACCTCAAGATTGGTCTCCTCCCAAGATGTTCAAGGCTCCATGGACTATTATCTCAACCCACAACCTTTAGAGATCCCAAGTTGTTTTAGGCTCCAACCCATAGCCTCTAGGGAACCCAAGTTATTACAGATCCCTAGAGATCTTGTCCCAACCCACAACCTCCAAGGATCACAAGAACCAAAACCCAACACGTACACATATGCACAGTGTACAACACAACACATACATGTACACACAGTACAACAAAATGAATACACATGTTGCGATACAATGAATACACATGTTACAATACAACACACACACAATACACATGACATAATACCACATATACACAACACAACAACAATACTACACATACAAATAACACATTGTATCTACAAGGAAACCTTGCCTTTGATGTATTTCCCATGCCTTATTGCATGCATCTGTAACCCAAGTCCCAAGTCTGTAGCTCTTTCCACTATCCATGCTTTGCTCAACATGTTGCAAATCACAATGCTTTCATTTTTTTGATGTGTCCTGCATCATTAGCTACCATAACATAAACATGGGTGTAGCTATAAGCTCATAATATCAAAGTCATATTCACATGATACTAACCTCATAGGTCTTCCAAGACTACTCTTCCCACTTGATCCCTTATAAAACTAGGAACCTTTTCATGCCATTCAAATGTATAAAATGATCATTCTTTTGATAAGAATGATCCCTAATGACCTTTTTAGACAATGAAATTCACACATACACACACACTCACGCACACATAAACATCATTATCATCATGATCACAACACAATTACCAATGTTCAAAAGGTCAAGGTTAAGAGAACTTTCTTTATTCATGCAAAGAAGTTCCCAACTTAGCCGAGGCATCTGTTACCTAAGATCTATTTACTTTAACTTTTATGTTACCTTTCTCATGATTGTCCTGCCACTATCCATTTACCCCAATGGACCCATCCAACCCAACTAGCTATCATATTCTTGCCTTCAGTCACCCTTCATTCATGCATCGAGATTCATTCAAGTCTTTACACTATATGTTGGGTTCCACTAAGTTCCTCTTGAGATCCATTAGATTTACTCTTTCCCCCAACGAATTTCCAAGGCCCTAAAAACATAAAAGGAAATAACAAGATAAAAAATCAAGAAGACTGGAAATCTGAACCACAAAACAACTCCATAGATAAAGTGGCATGGACATGCACCAATCACAGTCAAAATTGTAAATCAAGTGAAAAATAAATCATGAAACACCAATAGCGCAAAAATTTTAACATACACCATGACTCAACCCCATGATTTCCCAGTTCTTCCAATGATTCATAAGTAAAATCTTAGCTCAAGCCTTCTTCAAGATTTTATGGCAGTCTGTTTTTCCCCATGATTCCTTACATCATGAAACATTAGCTCATGCCTTTATTCATACCTTCACAAGATTAGAATTCATCCTCTTATCACAAATATCAACCTTAATATAACAACCTGTCAAATACATATTCATGAATATAGAACATATCCACATAATGTTAGACCAAATTAAGGTTAAGAAAAAATCCTATATTCATACGAAGCACTCATCCATTTAGAATTGCAATTTCCAAACGTAGCCAAAGGAATTCTCACCCAATTCCTTTTCATTACATTTTTACCTTGCTACAATTGAGTATTATTATGTGTTATCACATTCACCCAACTGATAGTTATATAAGCAAATCAATTGTTACCTTGTCATGCTAATACGATGCATGTTTCCTGCAACTGTTCACACATGTCAGTCACATGTTCGAAAGATCAATACACTGTATCTATTAATTTGAAATCAACCTTTACCAATACTAATATCCATGTCATAGCCTGCAATCAACTCATAGTGAGTAGTCATAGTGCTACAACTAGTACCCACTTGCACTCAGGTGCATATCAGTTGTCATAACACATATCGTGTTAGTGCAATTGCCTTAAAACAAGACCATTCCTTTATGCAATATTATAGGCACATAATCATATCATGCACTTAATCAAACATTAAAACATTCTATAAACATACCCCAATACTATCCATGGTCCACACTAAGGTAGAAGGAGGCAACTACTATAATGGTCCAATCTCTAATGCCCAATTATGGAAATGGGATCTACAAATCTCTATTAAATTTAACCACGCTTGTCAAAATTTGATTTTCATTTATCATACATTTTTTTATGAGATCAAATAAGAAAAATTGCACTTATTCCACTCGTAATATGCTAACAAAAAACATGCAACATAATCATGCCATGTTTCCATTCCTTTACATGCAAATTTTCAAATTCCTTGCATGCAACCTTTCAAATTCCTTGCATGAAAATAGGCATAGATAAGCTACAACAATACTACCCTATCCACAAAACAACATTTTCTTTAAAAAATTACCATACTATTACATTTTCTTCAAACAACCACTATACTATTACATTTGCTTTTGATCATTCTGCAAATGCTTTACATGCAAACTAATATAACAAATTATTTGCATATGAATAAGCATATATTGGATATAAAAATGATATTAAACAATAATACTATCCCCAACCACAAACAACTACTCATTGGGGAATTTTATCAAATAATTTGTATGCAATTAATCATTAAACCATTTAAACATTTCATCAAAGACTTTGTATGTAAAGTAATATAGCGAATGATTCAATCCATATCTCCTGAATTGTAGAAGTAAAAGTTATGTAAATTGAACCATATGATTAGTGGGAGTTTCCATCACTATGGTTCAAGTTTCAACTTTTGGAACCTCATAAATGAAAATTTATAATGAAAATACCAAAACAATCCTATTTGGTGCACAATTCCAGGAGCATTCAAGAAGTTTAACTTCCATTGATGACATATACTAAAATATAGTGACCCAGTGTTTGAAATTTTTATAACAATATCAATGAGATTTCCCCTCACTGTGAACAAATTTCTAGTTACTGATACCACTCTAAAGGAAAGTAATAGCATAAATTCCAACATGAAATGTTTGAGTATTTATTTTAAGAGCATTCAAAAGGCTTGACTTCCTCTACTCATATATCCTACAATATTAAGAAAAAATATCTGAAATTTCTATCACATGATAAGTGGGAGTTACTCTAAACGTGGACAGCTTTTCAACTTCTTAAAACTCACATAATATAAGTTATGGAAGAAATGCCAACATGGTATGTTTAATGATGCATTCAAGAAGGTCATCTTCATTAGATCATAATTCCTAAAATATTGTGAACCAATATATGAAATGTTAACCACATTATCAACAGGATTTACACTCAATGTGGACAAATTTTTAGCTTCTGAAGAAACAAAAAAAAATATTTATAACAAAAATGAATTCAGTACTCATTGATCCCTTTTCTCTTCATTTCATTTATGATATAGTCCATCCAGTCCAAGTGTTTGAACCTGGAAGATATGATACCACTCTATAACACCTCACCCACATTTAGCCACTTTAACATACTTACTAGGCTTAAAATGAGCTAAGATTTACTATGCATGACCCAAATTGCAAGGTGTAGTTATGGAAATGGGGTGCAACTTTCCAACACATGATATTAATTTTTGCAAGCGCTTTGTGACTATAGTACCTGTAAGTCATGGATGCATAGTTTGGACATTTTTTACATTATTTTTATCAAATTTTCATCAAGAAGGCTTGCTTCTCTCTCATAATTGTTGCAAAAAACACATATTATCATGAATCCATATATAATAACCGAGGTATTGTCAAACCATGAATTAGATCTAGCTCAAGAGTACATCATATAATGATAAATACATTATGCCTATAGCATATACTTAACCAACAATAAGCCATGACAAACCGATCATGAAAACAACAATAAATCAGAAATTATGCTTATTTATCATCAATAAAGAATAACACATAATATGTGTGCAAAGTACCAACCAAGTCAGGGACTTCCATGTATCACCCGACCATAGTTTGGGCTGAACCAATGTTAGGTCCCTATACTACTAGTTTAACACCTTATTGTTATTAGTACAACCCCCTTATTATATTGTTGTGCCCATGTAGTCCCCATATCGTTATTATTGTGCCTTATAGAAGCCCACTATTTTTTATTATTGTGCCCTTACATTATTATTGTTAAGTTGGCTCTGATTATATTATGACCGCTTAGACTCCTATATATAGAAAGGAAGTCTTTTCATTTGTATCATACAAGAATTTTTCATTTTTGTAATGTAAAGGAGGTTTCCCCCTTGAATAAGCTTATTTCTAAGGTGTTGATCTATCTCTTATATCTTTTTGTGAGTTGGTTACATAACATTTGGTATCAGAGCTTTGGATTCTAGGGTTACAGGTCATCGTGGAATTTTTTCTATAACTGTTTTTCTGCAGCATTTTAGAAGCTAAGAGAATAATCCATTTGAGAAGAAATAAAGCCGAACATTGGGTCCAAATTTCGGATATTGTCTCGTTACATTGTCAGAGATATGATCTGAGGAAGTTAGGTTTTTGCAAACTCTAGAATTTCATCTAAAACAAGCCATCGTGGAATTGCCACTATAACATTTTCGCTACAAAGTTTTACAAGCTAAAAATAAAAAAGCATTTGAGAAGAGATTGGTTTGAACCTTGGCTCCAAATTTCATATCTTTTTGGAGATATAATCTGAGGAAGTTAGGGTTTTTACAGACCCTCGAATTACATTCCAAATAGGTCAGCTTGGGAAAATCATTGTAACTTTATCTCTGAACATTAGATTGAATTTTCATAAAAGGTTACAAAAATAGGATAGACTGTAATTTGTTTGGTAACATTTTCAGAAACTGAGGTTGAAGCAGTGATCCACGACACGTCGTACAAGTTTTCTCTACTAAACAAATCTATAAGCAGGTCATCGTGGGAGATTTGGAATA
Source organism: Pinus taeda (assembly GCA_000404065.3). NCBI lineage: Eukaryota > Viridiplantae > Streptophyta > Pinopsida > Pinales > Pinaceae > Pinus > Pinus taeda. The sequence continues at coordinate 44,538 of APFE031272114.1, read as the reverse complement.
ACTCTTCCTTGGAGAATCCAATATTGATCAGACTTGCAGGGTTAGAAAGAGGTCTCAAAGGGCTATTATAAACCAAAATTTTTGAACTTAAAGTTCTAAAAGTAGAGAGTTATTGTTGTTTCAAGATCAAGCTCCTAAAATCAAGAAAGGATGAGGATGTGGAAGCATTGTTGTGCGCCATTTCTATTATCCAACCAGATTGGATAAGTGAAACAAGGTATGACTAAATGTAAGAAGGATGAAGAAGTTTGGCCACTCATTCAAAGTTGCAGAAGATCCAAGTTCAAATAATATTTCCAGAACTTGATCGGGAAGGAAAAATCATATTGGAGCCTTTAGTAGTCACAGAAACAATAACCTAACAGCTACGAAATCGATCAATCTCAGAGTATCTCATTGCGTGGAAGAATTTACCAACTGAAAATTCCACATGGGAGTACAAGAATTTTATACAGGAGAATCAAGAGGGGCATGTTAGGTCCCTATACTACTAGTGTAACCCCTTATTGTTATTAGTACAGCCCCCTTATTATATTTTTGTGCCCATGTAGTCCCCATATTGTTATTATTCTGCCCCATATAAGCCCACTATTGTTATTATTGTGCCCTTACATTATTATTGTTATGTTGGCTCTGATTATATTATGACCCCATAGACTCCTATATATAGAAAGGAAGTCTTTCATTTGTATCATCCAAGAATTTTTCATTTGTGTAATGTAAAGGAGGTTTCCCCCTCGAGGAGGCTTATTTCTAAGGTGTTGATCTATCTTTTATATATTTTTGTGAGTTGGTTACATAACAACCAAATCACTTTTTTAGCCAACCACCCCCACACCATATTCTAAGCATGAAGGTGGGATGTCATGGAATAATCCAAGACAAAACCAACGAGGGCTTCGAGAGAAAAAACACCTCATCCATCAACCATATTGATTCCACCTCTATAGTTCGTAAATCACTAACATCAACTAGATCGATCTCTACCCAAGTTGTCCAGGGCTCCAAGAACTAGTAACTCAACCCAAAACCTTCCAAGTCACTAGAACATTTGTTCCAACCATGGCTCAAGGAAATAGTAACACAACCCACCAAGGGATCCAAATATTTTATCCCAACCTATGGCTCCAAGAACTAGTAACTCAACCCAAGTTGTTGTAGGGCTTCCAGAGCATTTCTTCCAACCCACAACCATAGGGAACATGAGCATCAATCATAAAAACAAGTGGGAAACCCACAACACCATGATTATCAAGGAAATGACAAGGAAAGGAAAGGTTGAAACCACTGTCAATCTTAGGAAATATCCATGCCAATGACAACGCATAACCAAAGAATCCCATGCATATATCATGCAGTAAAAAATCACCCAGGAAATCACACATGCAACCTATTACCTGCAAAGTATCCCTATTGTAGTTTTTGAACCAATTGTCTCCTTACACTTCCCTGATTTCCATTTCCTTCTTTCTCCAATCCAAGTGAGTGCTAGAGTAGTCCAAGCATGCTGCAAAAATTCTCTAAGTGTGCAAGATGATGATATTTTGAAAGGAGGGAGCCAAAATGAACAAACAAAAGTTATGAATTGTTTCTCTGATGCCTTTTTATTATTCATTTAGTCTCTTCCTTTCCTTTTTCTTTCCTTTTCCTTCTTTTTCTCTCTAATTTACTTTACATGCATATTTGTGTCTCTTGACCTTCCTTTCCTCCTATTTTTCTGTATTCCTTTAATTAAATGCCAACTATTGCCTTTTTTTCTTTGCCAATTTCCTCATCCATTAATAAACCATAAGTGATGCCCACTATAATGTTTTTCCCACCATTTAGCTTGGAATACATTTCCCATGGCCTTGGTCTTATTTTATTTACATGGAAAATCAATCAGTGGTTGTTATATAAGCATTAATTATTAGTTTATTTGTTATATTAGGAGGTTAGATAGAACCTTTCATTGCACCATTTATTATAATTGTATTTTTTATCTTATATATATGTGTGTCTATGTGTTTGTGTCTATACACCAATGAGATCTAGTCTTAGGATCATCATAACTTGTCTTGTGTATTGAGTTCATTGTAAAAGGAGATTTTTCACTCGAATTTGAATTCTTATCAATTTTAAGGTGTGTGGTTCATAACAAAGTAAATAGATCACGAAGCCTAATAGACCAAGGATAAAGTGAAACACTGAGGATATTTCACATACACTTTTGAGATATGATTTATGTGGAAATGATGCAAAATTAAAATAGGAAAATGAAAATTTGTAATGTCAACATGAAGCAAAAACAAGATCAATAAAATGATATACCAAGGGAATATCAAGGGATTGAAGGCAAAAATCCAACAAAAATTCAAGAAAAATTCAAATGGCTCCCATCTCATTTCCAAGCTTCAATATACATCCTTATTGAAGCTAATTTTTCTTATATTATTGGTCTCCAATATCAAAATTCTTGTGATAATGGATATGAAATAAGGAATCAGAGGGACATGTACCATGAGGCATTAGTAATTTTAAGGATCTCATGACCAATTAATCCTTCACATAGATCCGAAGGTGATCTACATCGATGTGGAAAATTATTTCCTAAACATTAATTGGTATATTGATTAATGTTGTTCTTTATATATGCTACAAATGCCAAAGATCACAAAAGTTGACCTATAAGATATTCAATGTCAAAATCAATCTCAACAAAGTTCATTTATTCATCAATACTACTATTAAAAGGTTGATACCAAATTAATGAAATCCAACTCAGTCATAAATAAAGAGAGCAAGACAAACAAAACCAAGGAGGAAAATCAATTCTTGAAAAGTAAAGGGTAGCAAAGGAATGTTTAGCAACTAACATCCTTATTCTAGTTTAGTGAAAATTCTACTCATACAAACTATTTAAGAAGTATTATTCAATATACAATTTTGTCTCTAGACTTGATGGTGAAAATTCTATAATGGATAGAAGTGGTGAAGGAAACAATTGAGGCATAAACCATAAAGAAATGCACTAGACATCTACCAAACTTTTTAGTTTCACAATATTACAAGGTTGTAGACATACACAACAACAAAAGATCCAAAGAAATCTTATTATAGTTCATATTAAAAATAGATTTCAATTAAGAATAACTATATACAACTTCTATGTTTGCATCCATTTCAAAACTATAAATGTTGATAGCTACAACCATACAAAGGAAAAATTAACTACATCAATTGAGAGCTAAAACCATGTATGAGAAAGCCAATTATTGAGATTAGTGGATATATCCATATGTATACAAAAACCACTATAAAATTTACATTGAAAACCATATGGGCATGCCAAGGTGGCAAACAACCTATAGATAATGCAACCTACAACCACATAAGAAAGGTGAAGATGACTTATAAATCTTCTCAAGGTTTTCACATTTGATCTTCTTACTTACTTTTCCAAAAGTTAGTTGCACTTTATGAGAGATTTTACTTTCATGATGAAGGAAAAAGAACAATATTCTCATTACTTTTAGATAATTTAATTAATTAAGATTCAAAATTAAATTTAGAACTTTATAAAAAAATTTCTTTTAATTGTAGGGGAAATATGGAAGTACCATGTTAAACAGTTAAAAACATAAAAATGAAGAATTTCAAGTTTTTAAACATAGAAATGATTAAAATTATTAATTATAAAGGACTTTAGATTTTGTTTGGCTCTATTATAAGATCCATTTCTCATTCCTTCTCTCATTTCCAATAACATAGACATGAACCCCACACACGCGCACACACATATATATACTTTTGGGTAAGGATAGTAGCCATTAGTCTTAGACCATGTGATTGAACAATTTTCTTCCTACATGGTCCCTAGTAACAAGAAAACCCTATAGGCTAGCCTAGTCGTGGGTTTATTGGTAAATGGAAGGTGAAATTGGAAAGCTCCTATTATGCACAAAATATTTATGCTAAATGTAAACTCTATGCTCTTAAGATAGAATAAATGAGAACTTTAAAATCTTTGCACAAAGTCTTTATCTCGAAAATAAGTCCTCTATTCTTAAAATAAAACTTTTGCAAAATAGTATTTTATTAAGGACTCTTATTTCACTATAAATATACTAGGTTAAATATAAAGAATTAAAAATCATACAATTATTATGCATATCAAACATAAATTCTAGCTAAGGGTATCTTTAAATTGAGTTCATATCAAATTCGAGGATATGACATTCAAATTCATCTAGAAATCATTGCATAGATGTATACTTAATTGCATCACCTACCAAATGAATAATTTAATTAAAGAAAAACTCAAGGCTACAATGTTATTTTAGGCTTCTTTGATCATATAGAGAAAAATATTACATAAGATGGAAGAGAAAATCAACTTCAATTTTATAGCTTGGACTTATTATCAACTTCTACCTTCTACCAAATAATTCAATAGAGAATCCTTAATTGGTAAAACATGAGGTAGTTCCTCCTTTAACATGGAAGAATCTCGATTCATGATTACAATGAGGGGAAACGCTTATTGTTTTTGTTTTCTTCACTTACAAAATTGTCCACTTGTAGTTTAAATTCAAATAATCTTGTACATCTCCAAGGTGTCATTATTCCTTATCATACCCAAGTTTGTGAAGTACATATACCTCTTTAATTTCGTTTTTCCATCCCAATGGACAAAATAAACAACTCATTAAAAGCTATTATGTTATTTTTCATGTTCACCACTTTCTCATCTTGTGCAATTTTAAATATTAAATTTCTTGAGTTGGAAATCTCATGCAATAACTTTATTAGTCATACCATATATGTTCTTTCATTTTTATCGAATTATGAAATTTAGTTACTTTTCCTTTCTCAGACACACCAAAGCAGCCCAAAGGCCAAATGATATATTAGTTTAATTAAAGAACATATTTCTCAAGTTGCTTGTCTTAGTCTGAGGGTCAACCATAGCGAATAGGGACTAGTAGCCCACCTAATCCACTAACCAAACATATAAGAAGATATGACCACCAACTAATCAGATATGGAATATTGAATTCCCAAATATTTATGAATTATAGGGGCTCTCTCAATTACATTTATTGTCTAGATGAATAATAACAATAAAGAAGAGGTTGTGTATCAACCTATGCACACTATCCAAAGAATTCAGAGGCACTTTTGGAAAATTATAGAGGATGAAATACAAAAAAAATTCAAGGATGAGTTAGGTATTACCATTGAATTTGTTTTGGAAAAAAAGGGAAAAAATATAAATAAGAGACTAAGAGACACTTTTGGAAAAATTAAGAGGATGAAAAATGTAGACGAGGACAAGTTAGGGATTAAAATTTTCCTTTTTTTGAAAAAGATGGAATCATTGTAGTTTGGTTTTTCTTCTTCACTATATCTCATTCCATTTCCTTAAGAATGGGAATCATTATAGTGAAATATGCCTCTAGATCCATGACATATGTAGAAGTTGTTAAAAGTAGATAAAATATTGCTTATTACAATCAACTAATAATTATCCAATGTATTTAATTATAAGAAAATTATTTTACTATGAATACTAAATAAAAACATGATTGCAATATTCACCAAAAATAAACTATGGAAATTTGAGAAAAACCAATAAAAAAATGGACATCAAAATTTTGGAGAAAACCTTGCTAGAAAAACCTCGAAGGAAAAATAAATTCTTCATATCTGACAGTTTTATTAATCTTTAACAAATTTAGTAATTGAAAAATATTACAATACTTCTTACAAAATCCTCATAAAGCTTTGGTAAAATATTTCTTCACCTCAAAAAGTCGATCAAACCCCTGGAAGGCTCATGACCCCCCTCTACAACTTTCCAAGGCCTCACACTAGCAAATATTGTCTATACAGCTCCACACTTGTGGCTCCTTAACCTCATGATGCTAATGGCCTAAACGAAATCAATCTCCTGGCTCTTCTAGAAACTGTTTAACCCTCTTGGTGATCTCATACAACCTCCCCTTAAAAAATAGAACCTCCAAAAATAATTTTGGCCTCTCTTGGAGAAAATACAACCCACCTAGAATCCTCACAACCTTAACAACTCGACCTCCCTATCTACAGAAAAATTGTGGAAAAATTCCTCCTCTGAGTGTCAAAAAACTAGAAGAATATTGATGAATGAAAACCTTGAGAAATATTCATTGCTTTAACAACTAATGAAAACCTTGTTGGTGTCAACCCCAATCACAATGATTATTGATTTCAAGGCTTCCCATCAATTTCCCTTGTAATCTATCAGTTACAAATCCATGACCAAGATCTGTATCTGAAATGATCTAATTGATGGCTAAGATCAGTTATAAACTTTTCTAGAAGTATTTAAAGGAAAATAAACCATGTCTCAATTATTATTAATTAATTAATCTATTTCCCTTAGTTAAAACTTAAGAAAAGAATTAAAATTAAATAATTAATTTAATTAAGACAACTCCATTCAAAACAATAACTTGGGCTTGGAGATATTTTTTTCTCTTGAGTTCCTAGCCTTACTGACAAAACTTGAGGCTAGAACACTTGCCCAAGCTACATCAACCAACACTCCTTAGCGAGGAAGGTGTTCTACATTGTACACCATTGTGCTTCATTCTCACATCTAGAACACTTGTATTCTAGAGTACCCTAGGGTCCATTCCACTTTTCCACAACTCTCCTAGACTACTGCTCCAAGTGATGAATGAAAAATCATGCTCCATTCCACCAGAAAGCTCATCTATGACTGTCGTTATATACTTCTTGCTCTTCTTGTCACCTTTCTTCTTGTACAATCAATTATTACAGTAATGGCCAAACTCGTGACAACCATAACACTTGATATTCAACATGTCCTTATTATTTTCCTCCTTGGAATTATTTTACTGGGTCCCTTCTTTATTTTTCCCTTGTTCACAAGAGAAACATTCTCACTATCATATCCCTTCTACTCAGAACTATTACTAGTACCTTTGTTTCCTTTCAAAATGCTCATTCTAAGCTCCTCCTATGTGAAGTCATTCCACAAGTTTTCCCATGTAGCAAAATTAGATATTCCACTAAGCACTTGCATGAAAACATCCAACTTCTTTTGAAACCCATTCAGGGTTGTTCTCATAAGCTCTATGGTCATTAACCTTCTCATTAATGGTTGCTAGCTCATCTTTGACTATCTTGATGTGGGTGAGATAACTAACAATTTTCTCTCCCTTATTGTTTTTGGTCCTTTCGAGCTTCTATCTTAGGTTCATTTTGTGATTCATATTTTTATCCTAGAAAAGTTTTTCGATGGCATGCCACATCTTCTTGGTTGTATCTTCTTCCACCAAATGTGGAAATATGTGGTCCTTGACCCCATCTAGAATAATATGCATGGCCTTGGCATCATATTTCTGGTAATCATGCAACATGATAAGATATGTTGGTACAACAATACGTGTCATAGAAAACTCCTTAAGCATATGCTCTTATAAAATAAGAAGGCACCAAATTTTCTAGGCACCAAAGTTAAATGTGTCATCCAATTAATCTCCACTTATCTATATTTTTTACTCTCCTAGAAAATAATAGTTCCACATGTGCAACCTTTCACTAGTGAATTGACCTCACAACCTTACCTTTAGAAGTCTCAACCTCCTCAAAAATACTTAGCATCACCCTCTCGACACTCCTCGAGTATTTGATCCCTCAAAACCTTACACGTGTGGCTAGATATGGGGAACATGGCCCTCCACAAACTCTCACAAATTGACTAAAAATATCAACCTCTCCTGCAAAAATTAACACTGGTAAAATTCCTCCAAGTAAATATGGAACAAAATTGAGAAATTTATGGGTTTAAACCCTTGTCTTACTCTTTCACACCCTTGCACTGTGAAAAGTTGAAAAAAATATTTCTTATTGCAATCAATCAATAATTATCAATGCATTTAATTATGAGCAAAAACATTTTATTGCAAATACTAAATAAAAGCATGATTGCAATCAATCACCAAATGGACATCAATATTTTGGAAACACGTCCATAGGAAGATCCTGAAGGGAAATCCAACTCTTCAGATATGACATTTTTATTAATCTTCATAAAATTTTGTAGTTGATGCATATTACAATATTGTTTGCCAAATCTTGGCAAAGCTAAGAAAAAATATTTCTTTGCCTCCACAATTTGATCTAACCCATGGAAGGATCATGACTTACCTTTGGGACCTGGCACAACCTCACACTAGAGAAAATGACATGTACGACCCTACATGTGTAACTCTTGGACCCTATGATGCTCACATCTTGGATGGAATTAGCCTCTTAGCTCTTCTGGCAACTCGTACAACCCTCCTAGAAATATTGTATGGCATCCTCCTGAAAAATATGGCTAGAAATAATCTTATTTTCTATCAAAGAAAATAGGACCCTCCTAGAATCCTCACGGCTTCAATAACTTAGCCTCCCTACCTGAAAAACCTTTTGAAGAATTCATCCTCCAAATCTTAGAAAAATAGAAGAATACTGATGAATGAAAACCCTAAGAAATATTCACTTCTTCAACTGCCACTAAAACCCTCGTTGGTATCAACCCCAACCTAAATCACAATGATCATTAATCTCCAAGGCTTCCCATCGATTTCCTTTATAATCTCTTGTTGAGAAATAAATGACCAATATCTAGATCTAAAATGATCTAATCAATGGCTAGGATCACTTAGAAACTTTTCTAGTAGTCTCTAAAGGGAAATTAACCATGTCTTAATTATTAATAATTAATTAATCTATTTCCATAAGTTAAAACGTACGAAAATAATTAAAATTAATTAATTAATTTTATTAAGACATTTTCATTCAAAATAATAACTTGGGCTTGGAGATATTTTCTTCTCTTGTGTTCCTAGCCTTACTAACACCACTTGAGGCTAGAAAACCTATCCATGCTACATCAACCAACAAAATGTCATGTTGCTTACAAACACTAGCCACATTGGCACTACCCACAACATGGATTCAAAGAGTCTCTAACTTATTTGATTCGCACCACTCTACATTAGGTTGACCAATTATAATAGTGATGATGAACTCGTTAATTTACTTGATATACCTAATTTACATATCAAGCTACTCTATATTCTCCAACTTGTAACTTCCATACTACTGTGAAATGCCGCATTTAGGACATATCTATTCCAAATCCCTCCAATCCTTCTAATTTTGTCATATTTTAGAACCTCGAGCTACAATTCCTTGAAAAAACCTTCATTGGGAAAATGACAACTTGATTCTTAGTTTTAGGTTGACTTAATCTGTCATTAGGTAACCCTTGAAACTTCTTTTGATATGTAACACTAACTTTATTCTCAACCTTCTCTTAACCTTAAAGATAGAAAACATTCTAGAATGAGGTGTAAGAGAATTAAATACGTCACCCCACCAAACCCGATGAATTAGATTCCATTTCAAAGTCTTCTTAAACTTCCTCCCATGTTTGTCTCCCTCACCATCCCAAATCCTTATACATTTTATCATCCAAATAATATCACTAGTTATTTAACACTATCACCCATAAAGCTAATCAAATTCTTAGGATCCAAACCAAAATGTCTAGAAATATCCATGAAAATGTCTAGACTTTGTGTTCACTCCTTGTATCAATACTTGAAACATACCCCACTTCACCCTTATGAAAAAACAATGCATATGTCTCGCAACATTCACACAATGCAAGTAACCCATCACATTAGACCTAGCCCCTTGAAAAGTTAGGAACCTACCCTGCATCACCAACAACATAAAATTTGGTATCATTTTTTTTAGGAAATTGATTAGGACAACTACAATTATTTCCGCTTATAGTAAGGAATTCGAGTTAGATTTTACCATTAAGTGCACCACAATGCAAAACATTTGGGTCTCCCTTATCAAATTTCACCATAAAAACAACCATAAATACTAAGCAATGGATATTTTAGTCAAATTTCTCACATAGAAATAATATATACCATTAAATGCACCAAAATGCAAAATGCTTAAGATATACCCTTAGAATTCACCTAGAAAAAGAAAATTTATACATTCAATACATAGTTATGTTGCATCTGACTATGTCTCATATTTATAATTGAATATTTCATCAAAACAAAATTTTCCTTTCAACAACTTTAACTATGTGATCATTTTTGGATGCTAGCTAGGATCTATAGGAGAAATAGGATACAATAAAAACTTATATCATATTTATAGGGAGAAAGGATTAAAAATTCAAGAGAAGAGAGGAAAACAAGGACGAAAAAACACCTTTCAATCACTTCCTACATTCCCAACAACATGAATGCCTTTGATTTCAATGAGCTTACCAATAAGCACTCCCACTAAACTTACTACTACCAAACTTGGTTCTCCAATTATTTTGAAACAATTCCATGCATTAAACGTGTATGAGGGTTTCATTATATGTATCCTAACTCAATTTTGGTTCACCTTTTAAGGACTCTTATAGAAAAAAGTATATTTTTGTGTGCATATTGCCAACAATCCTAAACAACATTGTAATATCTCTCTCTCTCTTGTTATATCTATATATATATATTCTATATTATATACTATAAATATATAATATATATAATTATATATTAATATTATATATAATATATATATATATATTATATATATATATAGTGAGCAGTTAAATAATCCATTTCTTTGTTAACCATCCATTGCAGAGATTTAAAATTGAATTTTATTTTTCTGGTATTTTCGAATTAGTTTTTTTTTATTTTATTTTATTTTTTTTTGGGTGGGGGACGGGGCTGATTTTCATACTACCCTTGGTCAACAAGATCACCACGTATGAAATTGTAAGAAACCAAACCATAATGATGGAAAATTTGTAAGTGGATAGACCATAATAATATAAAGTTGTTAGTATCCCCATTTAGATCACTAAAATACAACAACAACATCAATGCCTAGATCTTTGTCAACTAAAAAACATAAATAAATAGAAAAGGATATTATGAGAACTATTCCATATGAATCACTACTACATTTGGGTGGAAATTATGAAGGTGGAATCTAACAAAATGGCTAAAACCAGAAAAATATCGAAATTTAAATGATTTTTTTTGTTTTTTGTTTTCTAAAATCCCACCAACCATCAAATATATGAAGATAGTTCTTTGCATGTCGAATATTCGACAAAATGACCTATCCCGTCGATCATAAAACGTTTTCCTATAATACATCCTATTGTCGAATAAAAGACGTTAGTTATTTTACCATCGAATATCCGACGATATATCCAATATGAAAATGTGTTGCCAAATTTCCTACAAATGGTAAATAACCATTGTATAATGTTCAATTCCACCATTAATGGTTTTTTGTGCTAACAACATGTAATATGGGACCACTTTTGATTAGTTTCCCTAATTAAAATAAATATAACATTAATATTATACTTAATATACAATATTATAATATATATATATATATATTATATATATATATATATATTATATATATATATATATATATATATATATATATATATATATATAATTATATATATAAATTAATATTAATAATATATTAATTTAATATTAATATCATAATTAATGATTTAATAATATAATTATATATATAAAGTATTGAATATGTTATTAAATTATATAAAATATAATGTGTGTGTGCGCGCGCAGGCACAAGCCTTAACATAGTTGTTATATATATATAATATATATATATATATATATATATATATATATATATATATTAGTTTTGATTACGTTGAAAGGTCGTAGGATTATTTCGAGGTTAATTTTTGAACAAAATCATCACTGAAAGTTTGGTGACAAAAACTGTCATATAACATTCCTCATGGAGACCAACGATGCGTGGGATTGACATCGAGGGATTCTAAGGATGGAAAATGTGATTGCCCTTGTAGAAATTTCACAGGCTTGAGGCCAAGGAGAATTCTAATAACATCAACTAAAAAACATTGTAAAGATTGTTTTGTAAATGTTTATATGTATATTGTATTTTAGATTGTATATCTTTGTATTGCAAATTGTATTATCATTCTATTTTAAATGTATTTTATAATATTCTTGTTGGAGGTGTTTGAACTATGTTATCATCTAGATGAGGACTAGAAATATTATTCGATTATTTTCATTAGGATCGATTAAGGAGTTAGGCTGAGTTAAGGGTTAATTAATTTATGAGCTTAGGGATAAGGGGTTACTGTTTAAGTTTTTAGGGGTTAGGGGTTAAGGGTTAGGGGCTTATGGCCTTAGGGGAATGTGAAGGTAAGGTGTTAGGGGGTTAATGTATATTGTTTGAGGGGTTAATTTGGACCTAGAGGTTTTAGAGGTTAATCATGGGCTTTTATGGAGAATTATTAATAATTGTTTTAAGTATATTATGAAAAATATGACATTAAGAAGGAATATAAAATTACAATGATGAATGGAAAACAATATCAATGTGTTTTTTTCTTATGGTCATGATTATATATCTCATAAAGTGTCTCACTTTGAACAAACTAGTCTCTTATGTATATGTCTTGAACAAACTAGCCTCCTATGCATTGATGATGGTTTTATCCTTATCTTTAATGCCTAGGTGCCCCTGGGGGCCTCGCAAGATGGGTACCCTAGAATGTCTGCCTGGTAGGGGCGCTCGTGCGACAAGTTGTTGGGTCAACCAGAGTTGACAATGGGCATCCGCATAAAATAAGTAAGGTCGACCCATGATTTCCCATGAAAAAGGTTCCCACCAAGGGGTCTCATAATGATTTTTATAAAATTGACTAAAGTAACATTTGGGAGTTAAAATTCAGCTTATAATTGATTGATTATGCAACATGGTACTAAAACATTATAATGTTTTGTTGTCATTGATGAGTGAATGAAGGTGGGGCAACCAAGCACCCATAGAGGCACCCTAGGGCACCCATGCAACAAATTGGTGGGTTGGCCGTACTTGGCAAGGGGAACCCACAAAAGATAGGTAATGTGAGCCCATGAATTCCAATGAATAGAGTTCCCACATGGGGTTCGCATAATATGATTTTTAGAAAAGTAAGTAAATTAATGTTTACGTGTTGAAAGTTGGTTTATAATTTAATATTTATCGTTCAACATGGAAATGCGAAATGATACTATTTTTTTTTCATTGATGATATAATGATTTGTGTTCACTAATTTTCGTAGCAGGGAAAATGCTTGTTCCCTAGGTGCGTCTACATGAAAGCAAAGCACTTGGATGCCCATGGGGGCATTGCATATTGTACACACTAGGGCGCCCAGTGCCCATGGATGTGTCACGTGTTGGGAATGCAAGGGCACCCGTGTCACAAGTTGGTGGGTTGGCCCGACTTGGAAAGGGGTGCTTGCATAAAAGAAGTAAGGCCAGCCCATAACTACCCATGAACAATGTTCCCACCAATGGGTCTCATAATTATTTTTAGAACATTCACTCAAGTAATGTTTGGGTGTTAAAATTTAGTTTGCAATTGATTGATTGTGAAAAATGGTACTAACATATTATAATATTTTGTTTCCATTGATGAGAAAACAAAGGCGGGGTGTGCTAGCACCCATGAGGGCATTGCGTGCTAGGCATGCCAAGGTGCTTGATGCCCATGGAGGTGTCATGTGCTGGGAATTCCAGGGTGCCCATGCCATAAGTTGGTCAATCAACTTGACTTGGCAAGGGGTTCCCATGTAAAATAAGTAAGGTTAGCCCTTGGCTTCTTATGAACAGAGTTCCCACAAGGGGGTCTCATAATGATTTTTATAAAATTAAGCAAATTAATGTTTAGTTGTTAAAATTCGATTTATAATAGAATATTGATCATGCAACATGGAAATAAAAAATGATAATATTTTGTTTTCATTGATGAGATAATGATTTGTGCTCAATGATTTGCATAGCGAGGAAAATGTTTGTTCCCTAGGCGTGCCTGCACGAAGGTGGGGCACCCGGGTTCCCATTGGGGCATTGTGTGCTAGGCACGCCAAGAAGAGCATGCAATGATTTGGTGGGGTGGCTAGAATTGGCATGGGGTTCCCACACAAAAGAAGTAATCTCATCCCATGACTTGAGAATGGGGCCAACATTGAAATTTTTTCAGTTTGTCCTTGTATATATTGAAATTTGACATGGTTATGGTAGATGCATGCATTGGCGATATGGGGGGGTTTTGAGACTCCCATATGACTCACAAAAGGAATTCAAAAATCAAATGACAAAATTATAAAATATATAAATGTAAAGGAGATGAAATTGTTTATTACTATTCACCAGTTGCAGACTTATTGGTGCTAATTGTCCTTCCTTCTCATATGGTAAGTCATGAGGCTAGTCAATCCTGATCCAATGATAGTCCTAGTTTGATAGGAAAAGATCTAAGGTAAGGCTCTGAGATATGACCTATGAGCTTTGTCGATCTCCTCAAGTCCAATCAAACTATCTAGTAACAAGGCTTCTCAAGCAACTAGGCCTGCTAGCCTTGCTTAATATATCATTATAGAGTAGGCCTATACAGTCTTTTGTTGAAGTCATCCTAGAATATCCTCTCCTAGGCTTATTCTTCTAAATCGCATATAGAACTATCTATGAGATTTCCCCTTCAATATATCCATAATATGCCTTTCAAACATGCCTTATGATGGATTGTTATTTAGCTTCTGATGGTAATGATATCTTCTTTCACAATCTTGATACTTCCTATAATATTTTTTGTAGTAGAAGATTCTAAGGTGCTAAGTCAAGAAGCTCTACTCAAGGTGATAGACTGATCCGCTTCTTGAGTTCAAGTCAGAGTTATGTGGTTTCTCAACACTTACATATAATTTCTCCTTTTGCTACCTTTAACAATAGGTCTAATCCATTGAGATATCTATAGAATTGTATTACAAGTTTGTCCCTTTAGGGCTTTCCATAGTCCCAAAAGGATGTGAAATTGATCTTCCTTCATAGTGTCACAACTATATGGAGTGAGAGGTTTCTATTTGGAAAGACTTGTATAAATATCAATTTTTTTGAAGATAATTGTGGTATTTTAGTGTGACTCAGCTTTGGATAAAACCTTCCAAATGAGCCTACAATGCCTCTATATAGTTCGGTCCTGATCCTTCTTAAAATTAATTTCCTTGCTGCCTATTAGGAAAACCTCTAGTCCACAAAAGATGAGTTTAACTAGTAAGTTGACCACTTTCACATAATTGCATAGAACCTTATTATTTTAGGATCTTTGAAATGTGTTACAAGACCTTTGAATTTGAGCATAGGTCTTCGATGTTTCTCCTAGAATTCTCATCCTTGCAATGATTCAACTCTACTCAAGGTGATAGACTTTTCGTCTTACTGAGTTTAGGTCAAAGTTCTATAGTTTCACAATACTTACATATAATTTCTCCTTTTACTATGTTTAACAATAGGTCTAGTCCCTTGAGATATCTATAGCATTCTATCGCAATTTTTTCCCTTTAGGGCTTTCAATAGTCCTAGAAGGATGTGAAATTGATCTTCCTTCAAATTGTCACAAATCAATGGAGTGAGAGGTTTCTATTTGAAAAGACTTGTATAAATCTCATAATTTTTGAAGATAATTGTGGTCCCTTTAGGGTGATTGAGCTTTGGATCGTACCTTCCAAATGAGCCTATGATGCCTCTATACAGTCCGGTCCTAGACCTTCCTAAAAGTAGTTTCCTTGTTACCTATTAGGGCTACCTATAGTCCAAAAAAGATGAGTAAATTAATATAAATCTAACCATTAATCTAAATTGATTATTAATTAATAAAATTAATCACTATCTTCTATCATGTAGTTGTTGTTTTAATTTTTTAAATTAACAATTACATTATAAATTATATTATTAAATCAAAAACATATTATATTAATTATTATATTATTAAATCAAAACCATATTATATTAATTATTATATTATTGAATCAAAACAATATCATATTAATTATTATATTATTAATAATTCCTAGTTCATATATATGTTTTGCCATGTCATTTCATATGGTTTTCGCATAGCCTATGATTTTTCTCAGTCGCTCCACTCCATACATTTGATTCTTGCAGACCTGAGGGTGTCTTAGTAACTCTTCCCTACATTCCATTCAGTGTTCGCTTGAGTTTTTCTCAGTGGCTCTTCTGTACATTCAATTCTCGCAAACAGAATCGGCGATTCTCGGTGACTCCTCCCTACATTTGATTCAACATTCCCTTCCTTATGTGGAATCCTTAAAGAATCCATAGTAGCTGGTGAATTCAAACATCAGGGTTAAGAAATGGTAACTCGACATTCCTTCTTGAGCCCCTGCAATTCTAGGGTTTTCAAAAAATCGTTATATTCCTAAGGCTAAGCACAATTGAGACCATTTATGCCCTAAAACAAAAACTTATTTTCTCAATGTATGCATTAATAAGAGAGTAGTAGCATGGTTATCAATTAATTAATCTGTTCATTCCTTCTTGAGTTCTTTCTTTACTCATGGGATACAACTTATTCATCCTTTTGTGAATATATTATTTTGTTATGGGTGTCTAGAGGTGGTGAACCGAGCAACCCATTGGTGGTAAAATGAGACCAATAAGTTCATGAGTGGTACTAGAAAGATGATATATGGTATATGGAATAATTCATAAGTCAAGTTAGGTTAAAGAGTTAATATACTACCCCAAATCCAAGTGTCCAAATGGTGAGTTCCCCTTCTGACTAATGGGCTTAGGCACATGTAAGGAGTCTAACATCATAGGGATCCAACCTAGCATATTTACTTCACACAATATATTTCCTCAGTTTATGAGGGCCACCTTCCCTTTTATCCAGGCTTCTTAAACTGTTGTGACCAGCACTCCATGCCATGTCGTTCCTTCTCTTGGTAGTTTTTCTTCTACCTAACACCACATTTCCAAGCCTCCTTTCTCTACCCACTAACTCCTATTATCCATATATGAGTGGAAAGAAGGCATGGTCATCATTCTGGATGTGGATGAGGTAGAGGGAGACTCCCCACCACCCTGGATGACCACTCCATCACCACCATCTTCTACCATGCCATTCTAGAGAGTATCTGCAAGAAATTCATGGCTATAGATGAAGAGGATATGTGTCATGGATGCTCAAACCTCTAGGCCCTGCATAACGTTTTGGCCTAAGATTTGAAATAAAAAGAAAAGATTAAACAAAAATCCACTCATGAGATTGTTGAGCTCTCTACGCTCATTAGCCACTCTTCCGCCTCCTTGATTTGGCTAGCTTATAGAGACCTAGGCATTGATTACCCTCCCATGGTCTTCTCCGTGGCCAAGTCTCTTGCACACTCCCATCCTACAAGCGCCCCCTCCCCCCAACCCTCCTTCTCATAGATCTCCCCAATCTACAGTCGCCCCCAATACTACCCCTTCTTCCCCACCTAGGCTCAGCCCTTACAAGTGCTTCATTCTGGAGAAAAACCCAAAGGAGGTTAGTTCACTCCAGGATCATAGAACTTCTCAAGTGCATGGTCGATCCAACTCGAACTATTTTTGGGTTCACAGCAGCTCGCATCACCCAGTGACATCTTTACCATACCTAGGATGGATTTTTTATCCTTTTAGTTAATGAACTACAAAAGTTCATTTTGGTTTGGTAATTACCAATTTCATAACACAATTTTATCTCAGCCTAAGTGTGTTAATTATGATACTACAGATCGTTTTTCTATGCCTCAATGTAAAACTACCATTTCTCATCAATCCACAGTTTAGGCAACGATAGGAATGTCCCTCCCTTGCATTTTTTATGGTTGTATCTTTTGGAAAAACAATGTTAACTCTATTTTCTCCCTCCAGGGGTAGAGAAATCTTGTCTTATCCCTTTGTTTTCCTCACTTTGAGGCAGAGAAAAATCTCATGAATGTACATATTGAAAATTTGGTTTAGTTAATATAATTTAGACATGATTACTTACAAAAAAAAGAGTCAATGTACTAGTGTTTTATCCCCACCCTGAGCTCCTTTCTACTACAATTTTAAGTGGTTTTGTTTTTATTATTTTCTTCATCACATCTTCATTGTTCAAGCTTAACCAAAATATTAGCTTTTTTAATGCTATGGCTATTCAAACACTTGTAAACAATGATATTTTTCTGTTCCAAAGTTCAATAATTTTGAATGCAAGTTTGTGGTTCTAGACTTGAGAATAGGGCTACGTATAGTGCCCAAAAGTATGATTCAATTAGTAATGATTTTTTTTCTTGAGAGTGTAGGTTTTAACCCTATAAAGAAATTACTTAAATACAAATTCTAAAACATAGAAAATAAACAATGTGAGAGCATAACACATAAAACACATATACACAGAGATTTTCCCGTGGATCCCAAAACCGGGACTAGCAGCTTGATTTTTCATTGTCTTCCTTTCAATATCACAATGCATATTTATACATGCCGAAGCATCCAATAAGATGGACCTAAAACCATCACGTCCAAAACCATGGACCGAAAACCATCGCGTCCAAAACCATGTGTGAAAAACATGCACAAAAGCATAGGTAGGTCCACCCAACCTAATATAGGGTCAAAAATCAAAATTTTCTAGGGCGCTGCCCCGAACCACATAGAGTGGGGTTATCTACACCCCTCAAACCCCATGTAACTACCCCCACTACGCAATCGGTGCAACGAAGGGGGCCTCTTCTCCCCTTCTAACCCCAGGTTAACTATGTGGGCTAATCGTGGAAAGAATATAAAACAACCCAACATTCTCCCACTTTTTGTTTCCTCTCCATAGGGGGCCACAAGGGAGCTTAGTCATTCATCGAACCCTGCAATGCCCATTATTTCTCTACACCAAGAGAACTTCTCAGAGCTCATAGATTTTGTCAATGCATCTACAGTATTCTTCAAAGTGTCCACCTTTACCAGCAACACCTTTTTGTCTTCTATGATATCCTTCACAAAGTGATATTGAACATCAATTTGCTTTGCCTTTGAATGATATGTAGGGTTCTTTTCCAAGAAAATTGCACTTTGGATATCGCAGTCTATCCTTATACCTCCCTGTACTAACCCCATACTTAAAAAAAATCTCTGCAACCAAACTGCTTCCTTGCTTGCATGAGTGGTTGCCATGTATTTTGCTCTATAGTTTATAGTGCTACTACATATTGTTTCTTACTCATTCAACTGACTACACCTCCAAAAAGGTTAAACACATACCCACTTGTAGATCTTATCTGATCCAGATCTCTAACCTAGTCTACATCAACAAAACCAAAAATATCCAACACTCTATCCAATCCTGGCCTTCCTTGATAGCACAAACCATAATCACTAGTGCCACACAAATACCTCAAAACCTGCTTCACTGTTGTCTAGTGCTCCTTCCCTAGTTTTGACATAAACCTGTTGAATACTCCCACTGCATGTGTAATGTCTGGTCTAGTATAGACCATTGCATACATTAGGCTATCGACTACACTTGCATATGGAACATAGGACATGTCACATTCCTCTTCTTGTGTCTTGGGACATTGTTCAACAGATAACTTTACACCTACAGGAATAGGAACCTTCACTAGATTACTATCATTCATATTAAACCTCTGTAATATTTTCTTGACATAATTCCTCTGGTTTAACCATACCTTCCTCTTTGTCCGATATATTTTAATTTCCATGCCCAAAATATAGTTTGCAACACCAACATATTTCATGTCGAATTTGGAGGAAAAATGGGTCTTCAAATCCTGGATAATTTCTTTGTCATTTCCAACTAGCAACATATCATCCACATACAAGACTAGATAAATAACATGGTCACCAATTAATTTAAAATACACACAGTGATATGCTTTGCTTCTGGTGAAGCCAATCCCCTATATAAATGTATCAAATTTATGATACCACATCCTCGGTGAATGTTTTAACCCATACATAGACTTCTTTAACTTGCATCCTAGTTCTTTCTTACCCTTCAGCGCAAAGCTTTCAGGTTGCTTCATGTAGATCTCCTCTTCTAGATCCCTGTGAGGAAATGATGTCTTCACATCCATCTGTTCTGCCTCAAAATCAAAAGCAACAACAACAGATACATTTAATCTAATTGAAGTTAACTTGGAAATAGGAGAAAAAATATCACCAAAATCAATTCCCGACACTTGGGAATAACCTTTTGATACCAACCAAGCTTTGTATTTCTCCAAATTTCCTTCTGCATTTGTCTTCTTCTTGAACACCCATTTTCTGCCAATGGGTTTCCTTCTAGCCGGCAACTCCACCAGATCCAAAGCCTCATTTTTGTGCAAAGATGCCATTTCATCAACCATGGCCTCTTTCTAGAGTTTTCCATCCTCTGAATCCGTTGCTTCCTTCACAGTTCTGGGATCATCATCAGTAATAGATAAATAAAAATTTGAACATAAAGCAGATGTACTATACCATTCTGGTTGCCTTCTTTCTCGAATTCATCTTCTCACACCCGGAGTTTGTGGCTCTTCATCTTTTGATTCCTCCTCTGCTGTAGAGTCTGATTCTTCCTCCTTTAGCTCAAACTCTATCTTCTCAGGTTCCTTTGGTTTGACTTCATGTTTAATAACATCTTCCACCTCTTTGAACACACAATATCGGTTGTACACAACCTTCCTTATTACTGGATTCCAAAACTTATAACCCTTTAAACCATCCTTAAAGATGCACTTTTTAGATTTACTATCCAACTTGGTTCGTTTCTCCTTTGGAACATGTATGCATCACATCCAAATAACCTCATATGTGAAAGAGAGGGTTTCTTACCAGTCCATACCTCTTATGGAGTCTTATCCTCCAACAGTGATGAAGGTGATCTATTAACCCTGTAATATGTTGTCTCTACTGCATTTGCCCAAAATTCTTGTCCTAACTTGGCACCACTGAGCATGCTTCTTGCCCTCTCCATCAACGTCTTGTTCATTCTTTCTGCAACTCCATTTTATTGAGGTGTATTTGGAGTAGTCTTTTGTCGTGCTATACCACACTTCTTACAGAATTCTTCAAATTCCTTACTGCAAAACTCTCCATCGTTATCTATCCTCAACACATTTATCTTCTTCTCTGTCTGGTTTTCCATCAGAGCCTTAAACTCTTTAAACCTGTCAAAGACTTTAGATTTCTTCTAAAGGAAATATATCCATGTATTCCTTAAGAAGTCATCTATGAATGGTACATAGTACACAGAATTACCTAGTGATGGAACCTTCATAGGTCCAAGCACATCACTGTGCATAAGCTCTAATATATGCTTCACCCTCCTACCACCAGAGGGGAAACTCACTTGATTATGATTCCCATATACAAAATTTTCATAGAAATCAAAATCCAAAGAGCTTTTACTCATACCTTTACCATGAAGTATTAGAAGGCCCTTCTCTCTAATATGTTCAAGCTTTTGATGCCACAACATAGTCTTCTCTCCAGAGACCACTATATTTTCTACTCCACTTTCAGGAACCACAAAATTGTTGCACCCACTAATGATAGTGCTACCTTGCAGGTTGTACATAGTTCCAATCCGAACCCCCCAAATTAATACCAGCGCTCCCCAAACTATCTTGCAGGTATCCTTCTCAAACACCGTTTTTACATCTTCATCATCCAGCTTGCTTACAAAAATCAAATTTCTGGCCAATGTAGGAATATGTAGAACACCTAGAAGTGTTTTAAGCCTTCCACCTTGCAACTTCAAAATTACTTTTCCACAGCCAATGATTCTAACCTTCCTATCATCCCCTAAGAATACATCACCACCATTGTATTTCTCATACTCGCAGAACCATTGTATATGGGAAGTGAAGTGAAAGAATGCACTTGAGTCAATCAACCATGCCTCATGATCTACATGAGTACTTGAAGAAGCCAAGTACACATTCCCACCTTCATCTGAGGTGGTTTTCACCTTTATAGAAGGAGCATCATCAAATCCATTTCCTTTGTTAGGAGCTTTAGATATACAATCTCTTTTGTAGTTCCCTTCCTTTCCACATTTCGAGCACACCATATTTACAGGTTTTCCTGCAGATTTAGATATCCCTTTAGATTTAGACCTCCCACTCGATGAATTATTTTTGTTTTTGTTCTGGGACTGTTCTTGTACAAACAAAGCATCAACATTCTGGTTCTCCATATTTTTCCTTCTCATCTCCTCCATCAACAAGGATGAGACTATTTCATCAAACTTTAAGGTAGTTGCATTGCTACCTATTGCAATAACCAAAATATCCCATGAATCCGATAGAGAACACAACAAATTAATGCACTTATCTTCATCTGAAATTTTGATATCAACAGACGATAAATGACTTACCGCAGAATTAAACACATTCAAATGTTCTATCATCGAGTCTCCATCTTTCATCCTCAGGTTATACAACATTTTCCATAGGAACATTTTATTCACCAGATACTTATATTGGTAGAAAGTCCCTAACTTGTCCCACAAAGCCTTCGTCGTAGCTTCCCCTGATACATTCAACAATACTAAATCTAAGACACACAATTGTATTGTGCTCTTTTCCTTCCGATCCAACTTCTTCCATTCTTCATCAGACACTCCCATTGGTTTAGTACCTAGATCTACCACAATCCACTGATCTTTATCCATTATTAGATCCCCCATCTTGATTTTAAATAACTCAAAACTCTGACCATTAAATTTATCGATCTCTATTCCACTGCTTGCCATATTCTTTCACCACTAGAATCGATCCCGTAAATATTGAAAATAGCAACAAGAAATGCTAAATATAGAAGTGCTAAATTTAGTACCGCTATAAATAGAATTTAGGGATACCTTCCTATTTTTTAGTTAGTCCCTAAACTAAAATACAGAAGTAAAATTTGAATTTCATCTTAGCAGTTTTTTGTTAAATAATTAATTAAGTCATATTGAGTTAACTAGTTAAGGAAAATCAAACATGAATTCTATGTGAGGACATGCAATAGTTTCTCCATTAATTGAGGATTTATCCATCAGTTAAAGAGATAAGGACGAGTTGTAATATTGAGTTGTAATTAGTTGGATCAGTTAACTGAGTCAAGTCCAGTTAGATTAATTCAAACAGTTTGTTGAATTACTGTGAGTTCAATTAGTTAATGCATGCATGCATGTAAATGTTGCACTTCAAATAACTGAATATTATCTCATAAATAACTCATGCATGTCAGTTCACACAGAGACCCAATTGAGACAATATGGAGGGGAAGTGTACTATCAATTGCTAGAATATTCCATTGTGAATATTCTTTGCATGCAGAAGGAATTCTTTCCTTGAGGATTATGCAGTTACTTCTTCAGGTTTTGTGAGTGTGATGAGGAAAATTCACACATGTGGCTTCACTGGACCCAAGAAAAATTGCCCAAGTAAATAGGAGGCTTGGAGGGCTTGAGGAGCACATATACAATGTCTATTCAGCCTGTGATCTGTATTGTTTGATTGCAGAGAAAGCAGGATATCTTGAGAGTTGATTCTTTCTGTAACTTGAACAAGATTTCTACTGGTATGATAATATAGAGATTGGGGTTTTATGCTGAGGATTTCCCTGGATTATTTCTTCTATGTTATGTGTGATTGATTTATCGTTCTCAGTTATATGTGTTCTCTTGATCTTGCTCAATTCGATTAACTTACGCAAAGTGTTGTAGAAGTAGATCTTATATTGTGTTTTAGTATATTGCATAATATGTTATCTATAGTGGGAATTTCTACATGGTATCAGAGCAAATGTAATCAAGGCAAAGAACAATATACAAGAAGGAGAAGTTTGAAGTTTGTGGTTCCTGAATATAGAAATAGAGTTCTTATCACATCTCAATTTCACCAATGTCGTTCAGAGGTTTAAGACTCAAGTATGCCCTTGATGGAAACTTAAATTATATAACCTAGAAGGATCGCATGGAGGTAGTATTAGAGGATAATGGTCTAAAATACTTCATTTATCAAGAAGTCCCCAAGCAGATTTATGCTACTCAACTAGCAGAATGGAAAAAATGTGTGGCTAGAGCAAGGAGAATCCTCCTGGAGGGAGTTCGAGACCACATTTTCTCGAGCCTCCATGGGAAGGAGACACCATTTTCGATGTTGAAAACATTGAAAGATATATATCAAAACAACAACGATCAAAGGAAGCTGGTGCTGAAAGACAAGCTTCGTAAGATCAGGTGTGAAAAGGGCGATACAATATCTACATATCTGAACAGGCTCACCACCTGCAGGGATGAGCTTAGAAGTGTAGGGATTAGGACCGTTGATGATGACATAGTGAGTCTTGCACTCCTTGGTCTTCCTAAGAGTTGGCATAACTACCAAGAATCGGTTAATGGAAGAGAAAAACTACGAGATTGGGAGTGACTTTGGTTGGATCTGATGCAGGAGGAAATAAGAAGAAGCACCAGAGATGGATCCTCATCAAAGTAAGATGACGAGGAAGATCTAGCCTTAGGGAGTAAGGCAAGCAAAGGGAAAGGGAAGGTGTCCGGTCTCAAATCTAGTTCCTCTCATGGTGGGAAGAAGATTGAAAAATTGAAAGTGTGATGCTTTCATTTTTAGAAGTGGGCCATTATGTTACAAATTGTCCACAGAAGAAATCAAAGAAGGATTTCTCGAAGGGATCTGATGGTTAGGCACTGGCCTCATATTTTGAGCTAGATTTCTTGCTTATCGCATGCATGGTGTCATCCATGGTGGGATGTGTGGGGTACCTAGATAGTGGAGCTTCATTTCGCATGTCAAGTGACACGAATCTTTTCGGTACCTTGGAGGAGAAGGATCTTTAGATGTGGATTAAGATGGGAGATGATGGAAAGTACGTGTTTTAGGTCAAGGTACAGTTGTCTTTCATAGGGAGCATGGAGCTCCCCTCACCCTGATTGATGTAAAGTATGTACCAGGTTTGAATAAGAATCTTGTGTCTGTTGCTATGCTAGAAGATAAAGGCTATGATGTAGTCTTTAGTAAAGGAAAGGTATTATTGGGGCATATCAGTACTGGATAGACAAAGCGAATAGGGATTCAAGTTAAGAATCTCTACAAGTTGGAGGTAGATGATTATGCTGCTTTGAGTTCCAAAGCTGAGATGGAGCGGAGCCAAGATGTTGGCGAGCTATGGCATAGAAGACTAGGCCACTTGCATCATGGAGCCCTGAAGATCATGCAAAAAATTTCTATGAGATTACCCAAGGGAAAACTTGAGCACACGACTACATGCAAAGGTTGTACCTTGGGTAAGTATGAGAAATCTTCCCTTCCAAATCGAGAGAGTAGAACTAGAGCAATCCTGTAGCGAGTTCACTTTGATGTTTATGGACCTTTCTCTACAACCTCCACCACTAAATAAAGGTACTATGTTATTTTTATTGATTATTTTTCTCATAGATGTTGGATCTACTTTATGCAAAAGAAGGATTAGACATTCTTAAGGATTTATGAGTTTAAAGCCTTGGCAGAGAAAGAATCTGGAAAGAAAATAAAAGCTTTGCATAGTGACAATGGTGGAGAGTATGTCTCCCAATAGTTTAAAGACTTCTACGTTGCAAAAGGAATTAAACTGGAACTGATGGCACCCCATAACCCACAACAGAATGGGGTGGCTAAAAGGAATAACAGATCAATTGTGGGAACATCTTAAGTGATGTTATATGACCAAAGCCTATCACTGCATTTGTGGGTTGAGGCATGCAATATATTAGTATACTTGCAGAACAAAAGCTCGCACTGTATACTGGGGATGAAGACACATATGGAGGCCTATTCTGGGAAGAGACCTGATGTAAGTCACTTCCAAATCTTTGGATCATAAGTTTACTGTCATGTGACCGAAGATGCTAGGAAAAAAATAGACCCAACATCTGAGTTGGGAATACTTGTGGGGTAGATAGATACACCCCACAACTATTCGGTGTACCTGCCTTCCACTCAAAGGACTGTGGTATCCAGGGATCTGAAGTTTGATGAGTAGAAATCCATGTAAGTGTCACTTGAGAGGGAGCTCAAGTTGCATGCATAGGAGGAAATTTTAGTTCCTAAGGAGAAGGAGCCTTAGATTGATGCAGAGTAGCTGCATGTAGAGGATCTGGGAGTGGAGACATCCACGCATGCTGATACTTCCAAAGATGGGCAGAAACACTCAAGGCAAGCTGATAGGTTGATGTTGGATGCATGGGAGAATGTGAGACATCCATCTTATCAGCATAGATAGAGGAGGTCACCTTAGCAGTACACTGGGTACATGGCCCTAGTTGGGGAGTGTGTAGATACCGAACCTTCTTCATTTGATGAGGTAGTGCAGCAACCAATCTAGGTTGATGCAATGATAGAGGAGTACGACTCTATCATTTGGAACAATGTGTGGGATTTTGTCCCAAGGCCTCAGGGCAAGTCAATGGTGAGTTCCAGATAGCTTTACAATATAAAGCAAGCAGCTGA
Organism: Pinus taeda; assembly: GCA_000404065.3. NCBI lineage: Eukaryota > Viridiplantae > Streptophyta > Pinopsida > Pinales > Pinaceae > Pinus > Pinus taeda. The sequence goes on along the minus strand of APFE031272114.1, from coordinate 18,091 downwards.
TGGTAGTGTTGAGAAACTTAAGGCAAGGTTTGTTGCCCGGGGTTTCTCACGGGTTGAGGGGATCGACTACGATGAGAATTTTTCTCCTATAGCAAGGTGCTCATCGATTATATCAATATTGGCACTATTAGCTCAGATGGGGTGGAAGATCCACCAGATGGATGTGAAGACAACATTCCTGAATGGGAAGATTGAGGAGGAGGTGTACATTGAGAAACCAGAGGGTTTCAAGACCTTTTATCATAAGTCGCATGTGTTCCAACACAAGAGGGCTTTGTATGGGCTAAAGAAAGTACCCCGTGCTTGGTACACTAGGATTGACAGCTATTTCACTGGTTTGGGCTTCACCAAGAGTGAAGCAGATGTGAACCTTTACCACATCATGGTAGAAGGTAAACCATTGATCATTTTTCTTCATGTTGATGATCTGATTTTGATAGGTGATGATCATCTAATACAGTCTTACAAGGAGGACCTTGCAAGAGAGTTCGAGTTGAAGGAAATGGGCCTTATTCACTACTTTCTAGGCATGGAGGTGTGGTATAAAGATGGTGAAGTATTTGTGTCTCAAGGAAAGTATGCCAATGAGATACTCAGGAATTTTCACATGGAGAAGTGCAAGCCCATGCAGACTCCTCTAGCTAAACTGGAGGAAGGAGGATGCTACTTTAGGTGAGGTAGTAGCTACTATGGTTTATCAGCAACTGGTAGGTTCACTTATGTATCTGGTGAACATATGACCCGACTTATGCTTTGTAGTGAGCCGACTGAGTCAAGCTGTGGTTCAACCTACCAAGCTGTTTTGGAAGGTAGTGTTAGAGTTGGTCTTTACATCCCTCCGTCAGAGATCATTTCTCTTTATTGCATTTCATTTTTATGTGTCTTGCTCATTTCACTCAGTTGCATTCCTCTAGGCGCATGCCATAATCTGATGGAAGGGTTTGGTAATTCAATACCCCTCATGCCTTACACTGTTGGTTCAGGTCTGTTTATCGAAATTGAGTTGTAAAGGTCACTTACAGTCCTGTTTTAGTTCTTGATCAACAAGTGTCATTTTAGTCACTAGGTCTAGGGTTTTCAGCAATTGAGTCGTCAAAGTGTTCAATAATTCCAGCAGGCCAGAGGGAAGTTCTACACATGTTTTTGATTTCACAGATTTCATCGTCATATTGATGAATTATGATTGTTCTTTAAAACTCTATTTTGAAGAAAAGTCAACATTTTTTCTTTTGTAACATTTTCAAAAAGTTCTTCAATTATTCAATTCTCTAGGCACAACCCTGGTCTTCCTTGGTCAAAACATGCCACTGTCCTTGCAAAAATATGCCAAGAAATTCATCATTCAAGCCAAAAATCAAGGGGGAAACAAAAAGACAGAGTTTGTATTAATTGTGAAAAAGTTCCAAAGTGTAAACATTACAAAAATGGGTTTGAGAAAATAAAAATCAAAATCCATGGCTATATGAGAGATTTTCCATTTTTAGAAATTCATTTGCATGCCAGGAAGCAAAGAGGAAACAATTCAAAGCAAGTTTGGTGCGTAAGAGTGAAATTGGGTGAAGTTGGATGAAGCTGGGTCGGCACGGCGCATATAGCAAGTGGCGTGGCACACTGTAGAGGTGGAGTGCACTGGAAGGAGAAACCTAGTGTAAATTTCCTCATGTGTAGCGCACTAGAACAGTGCGGTGCATTGGGTATGCGGCGCGGCACATACAGTCCAAGGCTTGAAAATGTTTGAAATTTCTCCAAATTGCCATTCCTTTGTGTGGATTTGCTAGGTAGGGTCGACATCTTAATGTTTCATCCGTTTTTGTGCTGAGTGATGGTGGTTTATGGATGATAATGATTGAAACAAAAACTTGAAAACCTACCTCTAAAGTGCCTCAAAGGAAGATTTACTATGGGTTCCAAAATCCTTGTTTTGCTACCAAGGTCACTCCTCCTTCCCCATTTCTCCCTTGTTTCATCATTTCCTACCCCCCCCCTTCTAATCTCATCAATCCTACATGTTCTTTCCTACATTCAAATCCCAAACCCCAAAACCCTAGCCCTTACAAAAAAGAAATCTCCTAACCCACTACATGAAACCCCTCAAACCCTCCTACTTTTCCCTAATAAAATTTATCCTAATATCCCCTAATCCCTTACTATTTTCCCCTTCCTAACAGTCCCTTGTTGCATTTTTCCCCTTGGTGGCAGAATCCAACTACATTACAAAAGAGAAATACGCAATTTCATACACGAGCACTCATTTCTCCAAGGCAGTTTATATAGCAACAATTATGTCATCTTGCCATTCATCTGACTATGAAGTGGAAACCCAAAGTCACTCACCCACGAAAGGAAAGGCGCCCTGGAGGCCTCATAAAAGTGGCAGACATGTTAGAGAAGAACTGACCACCCTTACAGAATTGCAGGCCTGCCCTCTTACCGTCTCTTGTTTCCAGTTTCAGTCATGCTATGAGTTTTGTGAGAAGGTGGCTAATGTTCAATTTCATCATGAGTTGGCTCGTCTATTCGTACTATATTTACATGGAGATCAAGTTACTTTGGCTGGTGTCACTTTCACACTTACACCAGATTATATCTCATTAGCAACTGACATACCGAACATTGGAGAACCATGGAACAAGAAGCAGAAGATTGACTGGCAACATTATGAGCCATATATTAAACCCGGTTTCTTGAGGCAGCTTAAGAGAGTGTTCCTGTTCCGATATCTCAAAGATAAATATGCTCCATTAATGAAATTAATCATGAAGTCTTTCAGTTGTGAAGGTCGCTTCTCTCGAGTATATGCTTATCACATTAGGTTTCTCATGCATTTCACCTGGGTAAGGATGATGAACATTCCTTATTCCATATGCCCAAACATAGAGAGGATGACCGCCCTTGTGTAGCACAAGAACCCTAAGCAGCAGTTCAACAACATTTTCCATTTTTCTCTCATCAAGATTTTGGTGGTTCATCAGCTTGGATTACAGGATATCACTTGGGATGATTTCATCTATCGTGATGTTTTTAGAGCTTCATAGGGACTTTCATAGGTTGGGCATGAGACAGGTGGACCTTCTCATTAGTATGAGTGCCATGAGACCGTTAGTGTGCCCGTGTTCATCACATATCAGAGGGGCACTAGAAATTTGTTTGCAGCATCGAAGCAAGTGTTATCTCCACCCGGTGTGGAAAGGGCCTCATTTCCAACATCAACACCATAGGTACAGGAAAAAGGCAAGAGGCCAATGCAGGAGGAGGGGTCAGCAGGTGAACGAGAGACCAACTTCATTCTCATTCATGCTAATGATATAGATATGGTCCTGGAAAGTGCCAAACTTAGAGAGATCATCCAGGAGCAACAGACAGAGATTAAAGCCTTGTCTCTCAATTTGGATAGGGCTAAGTGGATTATGATATACTTGGAGTAGAGAAATAAATAGCTCGAAGACTAGCAGGCAATCATGGAGTTGCAAAACATCCGCGAGAATCGCGGAGCTGCCCAACAAAGAAGGATTGAGCTCACTTCATTGGCGCAAGAGATTAATGATGTTCGAGATTCATGGCTTGAGCGAATCAACATCCACCTGGAGAGACTGCTAGAAAAGGCTGACAAGGACAAGGCATTTCTGAGACACATGGTGTTCCATTACAGGGCACATAATATGAGTTCCAAGGCTCAAATGACTCAATGAGGAATCTGAAGGCAAAATTGAAGAAGGCAATAAAGAAACAAAAGAGGCAAAAGTAGCATGATCGCCTTTAGATATTAGCCGAAGCCTCTTTAGCCCAGCATGACACTTGATGGAGAAGCTCCAACCCAAATTTCAAGAAATTTGGGTCATTTTTGATATTTTGACAAATTTTGGCACTAAATAACAGAGTTTTTCTACCTATGCGCCGTGCCACGTGGCGCGCGCTTTTGCTAGGGAGCTCCAAAAAGAAAAAACTTTATATTTTTGGATTTTGCATAAAAAATCATGACTACTGGTGCATGGCCAAGACGTTTGGGAAAGTTTTGAGTCCACAAGAGGTCAAAAACACTCAAAAAATGACCTCACTGCCTCTATTTTGACACACAGGAAGCAGTCTTGGGAGATTGAAGTTTTGGAGGGGCAAATGGACACCATAATGAAACATTCCACTTGGGTTGAAAGTAGCCTGGTAGGGATTTCCAACAAGCTATCTTGGGCTCAATTTGGACTTCAGGAAGTGCCTCAAAATCAACCTCAAAGTGGCGCGACACATAGAGGATTTGGCGCGGCACATAGAGGATTTTTGCTCAATTTTTCACCTTCCAGCTCAAAAATTTGGCCAGTTTGACTAGTTTTGCTTCTAGATGTAATTCTTGACCCATCTTGATGTAACTTGATGATTATGATGTAATTTTGGCCCATATTTACTTGTTCTAGAGGATTCTTTCACTAAAAAGTAAAAATTTAATGAATGAATCAGTTTCCTACCTTATAGAGGCAAGTTGTTTTAATTGCCTAGATTTTAGTGTTTTGTTTAGAATTGGTTAAAACAACTCCCAGAATGATGAGATCGACCCCTAGAGGCATGGGAATGGGTTAGGATGGTCTATATCATTGATTCTCTAAGTCATTTTGAGGGTTGGACACTTGGGATTGTTTGGGCATATCATTGTACATTCAATCTCTGCATTTTTGGCTAAGAAAAGACTAGGGTTTTGCAGCTCTATTTGGGATCCATGTGGATTTATGTTTTGATGGTGTTATTCTCTAAATAATTGTAAGTTCATTAGCATTATGTGTATCATTTTCCTTTCCCTTCTTCTGAATTTGAACAAATGAGTGATTAAGGTAGAATCCAGTAACTGCTATGCTCTGCCTTTGAATTTGTTTAAATTTCCATGTTTTCATCTGTTTAAGGAGAATTCTTGAGACTCTCTTGCTCTCCTTAGCTCCTCACCAGTCTGATCCATCCATTCAATCACTTTAAAGCATAAAAATGATTGCCTTCCTTGCCCGAATCAAAACTCTACAGAAACTGTGCCTCATCCCCGAGCCCAATTTTCCTTTCCTTGTTTCTAGCACAAAACCCCCAAACACTCAAATCAAACCCTTGTACTTTATACCTAGCCTAAAATTAGCTTTTATTTCAGTCATCTCAAGCCCCATCAATTTTCTTTTGCTGAGCTCGACGCGGAGAGAGCCATCTCCTGTCCTCATAGGGCTAGCTACGAGGCTGAGCATGGTTTGATGTGGACCTAGACCCTTGCCTGTCTAGGCTGAGGCAAATATCGGCTCTAATAGGTAGCAAAGCATGTGATGAGATACCTCAAAGGCACATCTCAATTCGGATTATGGCGCAGATGGACAGAGGGAGTAAAGCTTTAGGGCTTCACAAATGCAGTTTGGGCAAGGAGTCCATCAGACCGGAAGAGCACTTCTAGAGGAATCTTCAACCTTGGTTCAATTGCAGTTTCCTAGTATAGCAGGAAAAAAAGATCAGTTGCGCTTAACTCATCAAAGGTTGGATACATGGCTGCTATTCAGGCTGCATGTGAGGCCATTTGGATGTGGAAGATTCCAGTGGGATTGTTTGGTCAGAATATGGATCCTACGGTGATCTACTGCGACAACTAGAGTTGTATCAAACTCTGATAATCTAGTTTTTCATGACAGGTCCAAGCACGTTAGTATCACCATCTTTGAAACTGTGTGGTCAAGAGGTACATGTTGATGTTGTATGTTTTGACCGAGGAACAGGATGTAGATATTTTGACGAAGGCATTGTCAAAATGCAAGTTCAAGTTCCACAGGTTCAAGATTGGGGTTATCGATAATCCCTTTCTTGTTGAGAGGGAGTGTTGAAAATAACAACAAGAAATGTTAAATATAGAAGTGTTAAATTTAGTACTACTATAAATAGGATTTCAGGATATCTTCCTATTTTAGTAATTCCTTAAACTAAAATAGAGAAGTAAAATTAGAATTTTATCTTAGTCGTTGTTTGTAAAATAATTAATTAATTCATCTTGAGTTAATTAGTTAAGGAAAATCAAACATGAAGTCTATGTGGGGACATGCAACAATTTCTCTATTAATTGAGGAATTTATCCATCAGTTAAAGAGATAAGGATGATTTGTAATATTGAGTTGTAATTAGTTGGCTCAATTAACTGAGTCAAGTCCAGTTAGATTAATTCAAACAGTTTGTTGAATTAATGTGAGTTCAATTAGTTAATGCATGCATGCATGTAACTGTTGCACTTCAGATGACTGAATATTCTCTCATAAATAACTCATGCATGTCAGATCAGACCAGAGACCTAGTTGAGATCAGATGGAGGGGTAGTGTACTATCAGTTGCTAGAATATTCCATTGTGAACATTCCTTGCATGCAAAAGGACTTCTTTCCTTAAGGATTTCACAGTTACTTCTTCAAGTTTTGTGAGTGTGATGAGGCCAATTCACACATGTGGCTTCACTAGACCCCAAGAAAAACTGCACAAGGAAATAAGAGGCTTGGAGGGCTTGAGGACATATACAGTGTCTATTCAGTGTGTGAGATATATTGTTTGATTGCAAAGAGAGAAGGATAGCTTGAGAGCTGATTCTTTTTGTTACTTGAACAATATTTCCACTTGTATGATAATACAAAGATTGGGGTTTTAGTTTGAGGCTTTCCCCGGGTTATTTATTCTGTGTTATGTGTGATTGATTTCTTATTCCCAGTTATATGTGTTCTCTTGATCTTGCTCAATTCGATTAAGCTTTCACAAAGTGTTGTAGAATTAGACCTTGTATTGTGTTTTAGTATATTGCATAATTTGTTGATCTACAGTGGGAATTTCTACAAGATATCCCAATGAATAGGGTCTACCATATGCCTGAGCGAAACCCTTCAGCAACAATGGTGTCCCCTTGAAGCCAAAACAACTCTGATACCAAATGTAAGTTTTAATCCTGTACAGAAATTACCTGCATATGAATTCTGAAATAGGGAAAATAAACAATGCGAGATCATAACACATAAAACACATATACAAAAAGATTTTCCCCTGGATCCCAAAACCAAGACTACCAACTTGATTTTTCATTATGTTCCTTCCAATGTTACAATACATATTTATACATACCGAAGCATCCAATACCATGGATTGAAAACCATCACGTCCAAAACCATGGACTGAAAACCATTGTGTCCAAAACCATGTGCGAAAAACATGCACAAAACCATAGGTAGGTCCACCCAACCTAATATAGGGTCAAAAACCAAAACTTTCCAGGGCGCTGCCCCAGAACCCATAGAGTGGGGTTACTTGCATCCCTCAAACCGCCTGCGACTCCCCCTGCTATGCAATCAGTGCAATGAAGGGGGCGCTCTACTTCCCTTCTAACCCCCTGGATAACTATGTGGGCTAGTCTTGGAAAGAATATAATGCAACCTAACATAGAGGATGGATTTTGTGACTATTAGATCTCTTGAAAATATTCTTAATACACCTCTCCTCACTTTCGAATAGGACATTGCCTTTTTTATGGTGATAAGGTCTTGGATTTATCTTCAGAACTTAGATTTTTACTTTCTCTAGAATCTCGGCCTATGAGAAAGTCCTTGGTACCACATGATGGCATCGTCTTGGTATCAAATGAGGGTATGGTATTTCCATCACATGATGGAACCATCTTGGAATTGCATGAGGGTATGGCTTTTCCACCACATGATGGCACCGTCTTGTCATTGCATGAGAGAATGATTTTGGCACCACGTGATGGCATGGTCTAGGACACTGTATACAATCTCAGTCACATATAATTTTACTTCCTAGCATTGCATCTATATAAAATTAAAGGTATTGTTATCACTCAGGTTGTTCCCTTTGACTCCCAAGGGAATACGGCCAAGGTAACCACAAACCAATCTTTGGACTGCAGGTCCTAGCCTACCAATAATCAGAGAGGGCTCTCTCTTCAGGATTTACCTTTGTTTGAGGGATGATTTTAGGCTAGATATGAGGCACATGGGTTTTGGTTTTGATTTGATTGATGGGATGGTTGATCTATTCAAGAAGAGTTGGCATGCAGAGTGTAAGAAGTTTAAACCATTGGGCATGGAGTCATGACTGTGAGCTGAAGGTTGTGTCTTCTTTGGTAGAAGAGGGGAATATGGAGCAGGATAGCTACACATGGAACAATGATTTATGCTGGAACAAGAATTAAATGGAGGTTAGGGAATGAGAGGCAATTAAGTATCTCTCATTCAGCCAAAGAGGGAAAGTGGATGAATGAGATCCAGGAGCAATGAAGAATTCCCAGACAACATTCATATGTGAAGGAAAAAAGCTTAAACATGCACAGTTAAGAATGCATATTCATCACTGATTTAGAGGAAAACATTGAAAGTTACAAGAATTGAGCTCAAAGGGTATGAAAACTAGTTGTGATCTATTCTTTTTTCCTGCAACCTAGATTATGATATTATAGATGATACAGCTTCATATAAACCAATAAACAGAGGGAGGAAAGACTTATTGAACCATGAGAAAGCACGAGAATTCCATACCAATTTCTTCAGCCATTAAAAGCACAACCAGCCAGTTCAGATGCAAGCACTCCAACAATCTTTGATTACAGAAAGTTCTTAATATTTACAGTGCAGCTCTCCAAATAAGAGATCAACCAAATGACCCACCAACCCTTATTACATTGTTCAGGGCTATATTTATAGGCAAAATATCTACAACAAAGATCTGCTAGAAGATACTTTTTAGGAAATAAATGCAGTTAACTCAAATTGTCTTATAAGTAATGAAAATATCTATCTAATGCTACGGTGGGGGCAGTTGTTTCAAAAATGAGGCTATCTGTCTGTTGCTGTTATGCACTGGCCATTCATCATAAATGCACATTGGTCTCTGTTCCACTGCTCTCGAGTGGCTTTACTGTGCATTAACTATGGTCTGAGAGCCTTAAATGGCTTCACTACTTCCTCATGGTCGATCTGATACCCTTTGGCGCTTCACTGATATTCTTTGATTGAATATGGGCCTCTTCTTTCCTATGATATGCTAAAAACTATTAAATCGGCCCTTTTCTGCCCTTTCGTGGTAAAAACAGTCGCTAAGAAAAAAGATTCCCCATTTTGGCCTATTTCCTGTAGCGATGCGCGATTAGCGCTAAGCGCTAATCGCGCATCGAAAACTGCCACATAATTTGATTATGGGCCTCTGAAGCCTCGATTTCGCACTTGTGCGCTTTCCTTTCAGTGGATGACGTTAGCAGTATGGCGGGTGATGTCAGCAGTACGGCGAGTGACTTCAGCATGATGTCAGTAGTGGGACCCAGTACAGATGATGACGTCAGCAGGGTAATGTGGCAGGGTGACATGGTAGGGTGACGCAGTAGGGTGCACCACAGTGGCAGGTGAGGTGGCGGCATCGTCATGCGGTGAAGTGGCAACAGGGGAGGGCGGTAAGCGGTTTGCGTCAGACCACTTTTGGTACGGGAGTGATATCTTTCAAGGGCGGCCCGATGCAATGAAGAGTCGATAACTGTCAACCATCGGGTCTATTGTGTCGTCATGTAAGGGCACCCGATATGCATGAGGGTCGTTGGATCTGGGAAAGCTGATCTGATGGTGGACAGGAGGGAAAGATGAATGGGGTTTAATAAAAATGCGTGTGCGATAAACATTAATTATTCACGGCGGTGGGTGGCTTTTAAACTTTAGGTTTTACGAGTTAAATGCACGCTCGGGGTCATGGTTATTCATTGATCAAATATCAATGAAACCCATATGTTATGCATGCGCGGGGTGTGGTATGGTTTGGTGTGTGGGGGAGGGGTTTAGCATGGTTATTTGTTTAACCAGAGGTTAAACAAATCCGAGGGGAAATGAACGCATAAGGGCTAATACTAAGGCCCCAAATGGACCTAGTATTTCCCGGACTTTTATTTATTTGGCTACAGTTGCCATAGGGTGTGATATTTAATATTTTGGGGTTATTATATAGTTTTCACATAGTAGGGGATAGGGGAATGATTTGGGGAGATAAAAATAATAAGTTAGGAGTTAGTATGACTTGGTGGAATGGAAATGTAAGGGAAATGATGGATTGTGTAAAGATTATTTTTACACAAGAAATGTGGCTTCTTTTCACTAAGCCAACTTTAGAAGTCAACTTGGTTCTCAACCAGAATGGAGTGAAAATGGACTTTTCGGGCAGATCCCAAGGTCCTTAAGGGGATGTTAGTGAGTGATTTGGGGAATAAGAAGAAGGGGAAGTTAGAGATGCCTTGCTTGATCTAATCAACATGAGAAAGTGCCACAAACTGTGATCTGAATGAATAAAACACTTGAAAATATGAAATGGATCATATAGCTTGATTTCTGAAACCACAAAACTACTTACCCAGCCTACTCTACCTGCCATTTTTATTCTTTTGGTTTGGGTGCAGTTTTACTAGCAAACCCAACTTTTCAACCTTTTTTCTTTTATTCCTACCTACATCTATACTTATTCCATCCAGGGGCTCACATTAAGTTGTTGAGCGCCCTTGCTTCTCTACCTATCTAAGAGTCTGCCCAGATTAAGCTGTTGGATAGACACTGATTCTCTATACTCTACAACAGGAAATTGAAACCTAGGGAGACCAAGATTAAGCTGTTTGGACCTCCCTTTCACTGAAAATTCTTCAAAAATGGAATAACTCCTCAAAATTGGAATACAGCAGAGGCACCTAGGCTGGCAGACTCTCATGGACACTTCTTTGGCCTGAGTATCAAATATGGAACATTGAAGCCTACAGAGCATGACATATTTACCAGTAAACATGTCAATCATGAAAGATGAATACCTGCTATGGGCAGGAGGCTAACAGGTATCATACATCACATTTACATCATAGTCTCGACATCACATAGTTCCTCTTCATATGCAATCTTGTCTCCATTTTCAGCAATTTTGTTCTAGGAACTGGTGTATTGTGGTATATTGGTACCCCCTATTGTATATATGCCACCTCTATTATGTGACCACATTAGATAGTATAATTGTAGAACACCACACACACAAAAAACAGATATATAATAATATATCTATATTAACGATATAATATATTATATATATATATATATTATATATTATAATATATATATATATATATATAATATATATCATACAACATCATTCAACTATACAGTCTATTATATTGATATGATATTAGCATGGCATGATTTACACATTGTAGTTTAGTATTGGAATGACAATGCACATGTGTGCAACACATTAATATGAAACCATGTTTGATTTAATACAACATCATTCAACTATATAGGCTATTATATTGATATGATATTAGCATGGAATGGTTTACACGTTGCAGTTTAGTATTGGCATCACACTGCACATGTGTGCAACATAGTAGTATAACACCATGTTTGATTTATTCATTGTAGTTCAATATGCAACATAGTATTATGGAACCATGTAGCAAAGGTATCCATTCTATCATTTCTGAAACCTCAAACCCTAGTGACAATATTGGCATGAAGGAGTTGTTGACATTACAGTAATGAAAATTTAGATGTGTCAGTGCTTTCAGTGTTTCTATGGCCATTATAAAGTTGTAATAAGTGTCTCTATATGTGAATGCTTTTCTTCTTATGTTCCTTTTATTTCCATTGTATTGTTATTGTTATTTCTATATAATTTCACATAATGTTATAATTTCGCGGTGTCATTCCATTATTATTATTATTATTATTATTATTATTAATTATTATTATTATTAGTATTAGTATTATTATTATTATTATTATGTGTTTATCATCAAGATAATGCCAATAAAGAAAATCAGAATGAAAACAAGAACACCAAAATAGGCTCCATGCCAAGGAAAACCCATGCATAATGGAAAACCCAAAAACTTCTCTTCTTTTAGAAATTCAAGAAATACTTCCTATACCTTTGATCACGACAGCTCACCAAGTTACATGCCAGCCACCCAAACAATAATGCTTCTTTCTTTAACTCAATATGTTGCTCTTCTTTGGATTGAAATCTAAACAGAGATAGCTTCCTTCCTAAGTATGTAACATTTCCAAACAATAAATTAATAACTAAGTCAAACAAGCAAACAAAAATATTCCTTTCCTTAGAATCCTTCTCTTCTTTCTCACTCTGAAGTTTTCTCAGACTCATTGAAGAGTGTGAATTTCTTATCTATCTCCAATGCAGTCCAATACCATTCCTTTATATAGTATTTTGGTGAGGTCTAAGGGCCTCTTCTAAGGTTGACTTAATGGGATGGCCAACCCATCACTTGGTAGCTTATAGATCTCATTTTTACATTTAAAATATTTCTTTTACATTAATTTAAGAGCCCTTCATGGGACTTTACATCATGACCTTGAATTTGACCTTGTCACAACCCTAGAGCACCCAAATGGGTGCTAAACCTAAGACAAAATGGCTTCATTACCTATTTCAAAACTAAGCCACAATATTCATTTGTATAGGAAAAAACTCATCAAATCCCATGGGAATATTATTTCTCTTTTGGTAGGGAAGGAAATTTATCTTTATCAAGTTGAGGAATTTTTTTTTGAAATATTAGTCATTAAATTCTTGAATTGATTTGTTTTCTAGCTATATTTTCCAAGACATGTTAGTTTCAGGATCTTCCATCCATTCTTGGTTTTAGGTGACATCTACAATTCTCCTTTGATAGCCTTCTATCAACCCAACTGGATGTTATTCAAAAATAAAAATGAACATCAAATCAAAGTTACCTCTTATGATGGCCTGTCATCATGACATCTACTTCTTGCACTATTAACATTATGGACATTCACATCTCCAAGACTTTCAATGACAAGGGTCTTCTTCTTTTATTAAAGTATTCATACCTCTCCTCATGGAGATATCTTAGCCAATTATTTTAAATCATGAGATGTTCACTACTTATCTTCTCTTGTTGTTACTATAGTTGAATTCGTTTTCTTCGCATATTGTTCCCAAGAACTTCTAGTCATAATTTCTTCATTTTGTCAACCACCTCATATTCCATATGAGGACATATTATGTTGATTTAATCAAGCCAATATGTGAGCCATGCCTTCATGCATATTTCTAAAGGAGGAGATCCTTTTTCTTTTGGTCATGCTCATGAGATAGAGAATTTACTCATGCAACCATATGTGTTACAATACTTCTAACATTCTTGTTAATAAAAGAGTCGATGCATTCCTTTCTTTGAATAATAAATTTCTTCTCTTCTTCCTTAACTACTCCCTTAGTTGTGATGCCTCAAACAACCTTCCAAATGAATAGTTAAGGGTTTAATCCTCTAAGTTTCAGTGATTAAATTGTTCATCTTCATGTACCCCTTTCAATTACATAATGGTATCAACTCGTGTGGTAATTAACTCAACTATCTATTTGAAAAGATCACAATCAATGAAATATAGGATTCTCATTGAAATATACCATTGACTCACATAGTATTATTAACTAGGCCTCCTAATCTAGAACTAATCCAAGTAAATTCAATTATATCCCATTGTCCAGTCACGTCATGATGGTTATAATCCAAATGATGCCCAATCCAATTGAGCTAACTCACTAAATTGAAAATATTTATTGATGTAAAATGTTTCATTATATTCAAATATTTGAATGTTTATAGTTGAGGATGGTGGGATAAAATTACAAAGTACACTTATTTGATAAACGAAAGTGATAAGGGGAAGGCATCATCCTCATAGAAGCCCACATATGTTGCTGATGAAGTGGTTAGTGAAGTGCTTAATGATCCTGATTGGTTTGATGATGATGAGTTGTACATGTATCCTAACCCAATAGTAACAATTAATAATATTGTGGTTATAATGAATGAAGAACTTGTTCGCTTGATTGGAATTAGAAATAAAAGTCATGAGACTAAAGATAGGATCAACATGTTCAACCAACATCTTCAGAGATATCATGTAATAACCATATTTTAAAGTGATTTTTTTATGTCAAAAGTTCAAGTATGAATGTGATGCAGGAGCATACTACTCAAATGTCATTTTTTATTTGGTTGATTTAGGGAGTGATGTTTTTCTTTATTATTTTATAAATTATGTACATTTTAAGAGAAAAAATAGAAGTGTGTGGTTTATTGTAAATATTCTCTTATAATTGAGAATATGAGAGGAGTTAGGTTGTATAGACATGTTAAGGATTATGAGATCCTTGAATAGAAATTAGTTGAGTCAAAAGAGGGATAAGGTATTTTAGGGATTTAGTTGAGTGATATATAGAGAAAATCATGGATTTAGAATAATCCATAACTATGTAATTAATTTTATAACTGTAAGCCTATGTATAAGGATAGATAGGATAGAGAGGATAGGGAGAAGTAGCGATAGAGGAAAGGGAGGAGATGGGTGTGAGGAAATGTGTGAGGGCCATTTCAAATGTAGAAACTAGGCCAAGCATTTTACGTATATAGTTTAAATAATGAAATAAATTTTTCATTATGTTATTTCATCTTGGATGCTTGTTGATTGATTGAATTCCTGTTGAAGTATTGGATAAGAGATTAGCTCCTTTAATGTTTTGTGTTGAAGTAATTCTAACATTTTGAAAGACCATTGTAATAAGTCAAATCTTTAATATCTGAAAATATGCATTGAAGAAGCCTGTGATGTCGAGTTGAAGATATCAACGCAGAAGGTAGTTGGACAGGTTGATGAGCCCCAGAAATGGGTAAAAATATGGGCTCATTTCTCCTATTATTTCCATTTAATCCACTATTATCCATAGTTTTGTGCATGCTATTGAATATATTTATGTCAATTAAGTGAATGGGGATAGTCACTTTGCCACATAGTCTAATCAATGTTTATTGCAGATTTTTGGACAGTTTTTGGACAAAGACCAGGCATTTATGAGCAGAATGACAGCCAACTTCGAAGAAATAGGGTTGAGGACTTATAGGACGGGTGTCTCCTACATTAATTATCCCTTCCTCGAGTTCTCCATCAGTAGCTCAGAGTACAAAGGCCACCACATCAATGATTCCAAGGGGCAGGCGACCAACTCAAGTGGGGCTGCTGTTAACTCTAGTTTTACACATCCAAGTTCCTTAAGTTTAGAGGACTATTGGGAGTCCTTACTTGTATAAATAAGAAGGCTTCAAGCCTCAGTAGGTTAGCCATTTGATAGCACTTTTGTGTAGTCTTGTACTCAGCTCACTTTCGAGATCTTTTTGTAGACAGTTTGGTGATGTAACTATTACTTTCTTGATCAATCAAGATGAATCCAGCTTTGAACTATTGGGTTTTGTTATATTCTTTCCACGAATAACCTACATAGTGAACTGGGGGGTTAGAGGGGGGGTGGAGACCCCCTTTCGTTGCGTAGCGGGGGGCGGGTAGCCCCCCTCTATGGGGTTGGGGGCAGTGCCCCGAGAAATTTTTTTTTTGGACCCTATATTAGGTTGGACGAACCTACCGATGGTTTTTCAGTCCATGGTTTTGGACGCGATGGTTTTCGGTCCATGGTATTGGATGCTTCGGGCATGTATAAATATGTATTGTAACATTGAAAGGAATATAATGAAAAATCAAGTTGGTAGTCTCGGTTTTGAGATCCAGTGGGAAATCTCTGTGTATATGTGTTTTATGTGTTATGCTCTCACATTTTTATTTTTCTTGTGATTTAGAATCCGTATGCAAGTAATTTCTGTACAGGGTTAAAACCTACATTTGGTATCAGAGTTGTTTTGGCTTCAAGGGGACGCCTTTGTTGCTGATGGGTTTCACTCGGGCCTGTGGTAGACCCTGTTCAGTGGGAGATATGTGAGATCGATTCTGGTGCGAAAGAAGATGGCGAGCAGCGGAAAGATAGAGATTGAGAAGTTCAATGGTCAGAGTTTTGAGTTGTGGAAACTCAAGATGGAGGATCTGTTGGTGGATAAAGATCAGTGGATCGCGGTAGATCCGGGTACTAAACCAACGGGAGTGACCGATGAAGAATGGAAGAAGTTGGATCAGAAGGCAAAGAGCACAATACGATTGTGTGTCTCAGATTCAGTATTGTTGAATGTATCATGGGAAGCTAAGGGAGAAGGCTTTATGGGACAAGTTAGGGACTTTGTACCAATCTAAATCTCTGGTGAATACTCTGTTCCTGTGGAAAATGTTGTATAACCTAAGGATGAAAGATGGAGACTCGGTGACAGAGCATCTGAATGCATTTAATACTATGGTAAGTCAGTTATTATCTATTGATATTAAAATTTTAGATGAAGATAAGTGCATCAGTTTGTTGTGTTCTCTACCAGACTCGTGGGATAGTCTGTTATTGCAATAGGTAGCAATGCAACTGCTTTCCAGTTTGATGAAATAGTCTCAGCCTTGCTGATGGAGGAGATGAGACAGGAAAATATGGACAGCCAGAATGGTGATGCCTTGTCTGTACGAGGACGGTCCCAGAACAGAAACAAAAATAAGTCATCGAGTGGGAGATCTAAATCTAGAGGGAGATCTAAATCTCCAGGAAAACCTACAAAGGTGGTGTGCTGGAAATGCGGAAAGGAAGGGCAATTCAGAAGGGAGTGTAAATCTAAATCTCCTGATAAGGGAAAGGGATCTGATGATGCTCCTTTTGCAGAGGTGAAAACCACCTCAAATGAAGGTGGGGATGTGTACTTGCCTTCTTCAATTACACATGTAGATCATGAGGCATGGTTGATTGACTCAAGTGCATCCTTTCACTTCACTCCCCAGAGAGAGTGGTTCTGCGAGTATGAGAAATACGATGGTGGTGATGTCTTCTTAGGAGATGATAGGAAGGCTAGAATCAATGGTCGTGGAAAAGTAAAGTTGAAGTTGCAAGGTGGAAGGGTTAGAACCCTTCCGGGTGTTCTGCATATTCCTGCATTGGCCAGAAATCTGTTTTCTGTAAGCAAGTTGGATGATGCAGGTGTAAAGACAGTGTTCGAGAAGGATACCTGCAAGATGGTTCGAGGAGCACTGGTATTGATGCGGGGAGTTCGGATTGGAACTCTGTACAAGCTGCAAGGTAGCGCTGTTGTTGACGGGTGCAATAGTTCTATGGTTCCTGAAAATGGAGCAGAAAATCTAGTGGTCTCTGGAGAGAAGACCATGTTGTGGCATCAAAGGCTTGGACATATTGGAGAGAAGGGCCTTCGAATACTTCATGGTAGAAGGTATGAGTAATAACTCTCTGGATTTTGATTTCTGTGAAAATTGTGTATATGGGAAGCAGAATCGGGTGAGTTTCCCCTCTGGTGGTAAGAGGACGAAACAAATATTAGAGCTTGTGCACAGTGATGTGTTTGGACCTGTGAAAGTTCCATCACTGGGTAAGTCTGTGTACTATGTATCATTTATAGATGACTTCTCAAGGAATACATGGATATTTTCCTTAAGAAGAAATCTGAAGTCTTTGACAGGTTTAAAGAATTTAAGGCTCTGGTGGAAAATCAGACAGAGAAGAAGATAAAGGTGTTGAGGACAGATAATGGTGGAGAATTCTGCAGCAAGGAATTTGAAGAATTTTGTAAGAAGTGTGGTATAGCACGGCAGAAGACTATTCCATATACACCTCAGCAAAATGGAGTCGCAGAAAGAATGAACAAGACGTTGATGGAAAGGGCAAGAAGCATGCTCAGTGGTGCCGGGTTAGGACAGGAATTCTGGGCAGAGGCGATGGATACTGCATGTTACTTGGTCATCAGGTCACCTTCATCAGCGTTGGAGGATAAGACTCCACAAGAAGTATGGACTGGTAAGAAACCCTCTCTTTCACATCTGAGGGTATTTGGATGTGATGCATATGTACATGTTCCAAAGGAGAAACGAACCAAGTTGGATAGTAAATCTGAAAAAGTGCATCTTTATTGGGTATAAGGATGGTTTAAAGGGTTATAAGCTTTGGAACCCAGTACAAGGAAGGTTGTGTACAGTCGAGATGTGGTGTTCAGAGAGGTGAAAGATGTTATTAAACATGAAGTCCAACCAAAGGAACCTGTGAAGATAGAGTTTGAACTAAAGGACGAAGAATCAGACTCTGTAGCAGAGGAGGAATCAAAAGATGAAGAGCCACAAACT
>APFE031272104.1:117505-145644 GCA_000404065.3 Pinus taeda | reverse complement strand
ATGAGTAAGAGATCTTCATTCTCCAAGTGGAAGCAGGAACTATCAGAGAGAAGACACTAATCAAGATCCCAAAATATGTCTCACCTCTCTGTAATCATCTATATATGGATCCCTCATCACAGAGATCCAGAGGCTGGAATTTTTTAATTTATAGAGAAGTGCTGTCAGTATTCTTGTGTATATTCACAGTGTTGGGTGATTTTGCTTTGCTTGAGGTGAAAGAAGGGCTTCTTAGCTGGAGGATGATGCTGGGTCAAAGTTGCTCATGGTTGTAATCATCTTGCTACTTTTATCTGAATAAAGCTATTCTTGTTTCCTTCCATATCCTGGTGTACTTGTTTATATATGCTTGTATATGGTTAATGTACATCTGATCCTACAATATTTGTGAATTTAGATTCTTGCATAGTAGTATGTTGCTGTGATTCTATAGGTCCCTTTTGAAGCTGAGCAAACAAAGAGCAAGCAGCAAAACTCTATCAAGAAGGAGAGGGAATCGAGCACAAGACTCAGGTTGGCCCTCTTGGTTCTCCTCTCATCTATTTTCATAAAAGGAATCAACAGTAGACTTTGATTGTTTGTTTCTAAGATAGCCACACATCTTAGTGGGAATAACAACATCCATGTGGACACTATTCCCGTATAACACCATGATGCTACTTCATGTTGTTTCGCTAACCACTCCATAGTGAAGCCGAACTGTTCATTGGGTTTGGAGAAACTATAGCAATATCTCCATGGGTACTCCCTGGCCCAATGACATGCCCCATGGATCCATTTGAGTTGAACTCTTGTGAAGTGATCCTTCACAATATAATGTGAGTCTTACGAATTGTAGCTTCAGAGGTCGAATGGGTACTTCTTCATCAATTCTGCTTCGACATCCGCTTGCTTGATACTTCGAATCTCATATAACCCAATCCACAACGAAAGCGCGGGCCAAGGTGCCTTCTATTGGCTTAGTGGGTCCTGACCCATGTTCAGAGTTAAGTTTGCCAAACAAATCCTTACACTATAATCTTTAGCATATATTATTAAGCATGCATTAAGATATTCTTCGCGTAGACATATATTATTACTTGCGTTCATATAACAATGTAAAACATACAGATTCGCGCATCAATACATCATTAAATAATAAACCCATTATTCACCATAACATAAACACATTCATTCATAACAGAAGTAAATGGGTAAAACACATATATTTCTATAACAATCTCTTTATTGGTACTTTTAGATTTTCTTATAGACTCAAACTACCGTACGCACTCAGCTACAGGGGTCCACGCACACAGCTGCAGACTCTACTCTAGGCCTCTACGCACACAACTGCAGAGCCTTTCTTCTACTCTAATATTATTTTCTCTTAGCTCCTATTGACCCATTACATTTGTCTTCAAAAATTATATGAACTGCCATAGACTCTCTAAAGTTTCCCTTTTTTATACAATCCCATGGTTCGCAAACCATGGGTAGGTCTACTAAAGCCGACACAACTTACATAAACAAAGGGTAAAAGCCCTTTATGAAACTTTACATCTACGCGCTCCTCAACCAAAAATTGCGAAGAGTTTATACTTTACATACAAAAACTTTGGCTTTCAACCCCAAAACTTGGGTTTTTTGCCCCAAAATTGGCCTTAGGGGATCCTGTCCCAACAACCCCCCAACACAAATATCGTGACTCGCCCCCGAGTCACTCTACTGGTGTGAAGATCTTACTGCAAATACCTCCCAACTCCACTTGCGCTACTGCAACTTCTGTTATGCACTGCGTAGCTGCTTGCTTGACTTACTCCACCAGCTGCTCCATTGCTGGTCCTGTGCTATCTGCTTGGATCTTCTGCGGTGTTGTCTGCAGGCTGGCCAACTTCTCCCCCATAGTGGTAGATACCCCATAGACTTCATCCAGCAAAGGCCCCAATCTAGCCTTGAGGACTGCCTCCTTCCGCTGTGCTGCTTCCGCCAGTTCTTTCAATTACTTTTCCTCCTACAGCTTTGCTAATCTCTGCGTGATAGATACGGTGCGCGCCGTCGCTCTTGCTTCATCGTACTACTGCTCTAAGTCCCTTGCCTCAGTATTTAACCTCTGCAGGTTAGGATATTCCTGTAGACTCATAATTACCTCCATCGATTACTCGAAGAGCACAGTGTATTCTACCATCGCAGCATCCACTGCATCCTTGACAACTGTCTCGCATTGTTCCCTGTCCTCTGGTGGAGTTGAAGGCTGTGACTTCAACTCAAGCTCTGTGATTTTCAGGTTCAGCTCAAACTGAACCTTCGTCATCTCGGTCTTTGCATCATGCACACTTACAACCAACTTCCAAATATTGGCTTCCACCGGTGCTTCTTCTGGGATATGCTGTTCCGGAACAGTTCTGCATGCTTCGGCTACTACCGCGGGGGTGTGCTCATTCTTCTCCTACACCTTCCTCCAAGCTTCTAGCACAACTATTTTCTCAACGAATATCTGTCCGTTGTTGATTTTCTTCTCACTAGTCATGCACAACATGAACTGCTCTCGGTCCTTAAGTTCTTCAATGGCACCTGCTTGTAGGGTGTGAAGGAATTCACTAGGGAGCGCGACCAAGTTGAGGCCAACGTTCCTCAACGCGGTAACAATATCCTTGTCAGTTTCTGCCTCGACACTCAGACCTCCATCTGGCAGTACGATTGCCCGAAGATCCAAAGAGCGAACCAATTCCACTGCTTTAGTTGTCCCTGATGCTAAACTGGTTGAGGTCACGCTACTCTGCCCTGCACCTATATGTAGTCTAGTGGCTTGGATCTGCAGCTCACACAAACCCATGTGAATGGCACTTAATTCTTGCTTCTGTTGTTGCTCAAACTGATGCAACAGTTCTGTGGTTGTATCTCTTACCTTGTCCCCAATGTCATCCAAGTCACCCTCTTTCAAGGTGATCGGGTCTAGGGATGACTTAGTGGCCTTGGTATTCTTTCGTGGTCCTTCTTTTTCCTGTTCCCTATTCCACTTCACCCGGAAGGGAGTGCTTTCCAGATCTCCAGTGCCCTGTCCTAATTACTCCTCTTCCTCTGTCTGTGGCGAAGGAGATGTTTGACTTCTATCAGAGTCGTGCTCTTCCTCCTGTTCCTTGGCAGCATGCTTCACTTTGCGGGTGCCTTCTCCTCAGTCTCCTTCTTTCTCTTTTCAGTCAACTGTTGAATCTTCGATCAAGCCTCTTCCTTCTTCTACTTTACTGTGGACTTACTAGACCTGGTGGACAAATCTGATGTTGTGCACCAATCTGCTGGCCAACAATCGAGGATTGCTGCAATGGCATCATTCGTCGTGAGGTAAGGTAAATCATACCACTTCTGTTCTGGGTCCTTCCGCGCTTGGATGGAGATATTGTGGAAGTCTGCTTTGAATTCCATGTATCCCGACAACTGCTCAAAGACAGTTGGTGATAGCCGTGGCTTGCAGTTGACGGTTGCGCCGATGCTCGACTCCATCAGCACCCAAAATCTGTTACTCTCCCGGACCCAGTCAACGTCCTTTGTGGCCCATAGCGAAGCAAACTTCACTGCTTCTGGCATATCTGTTGCGATCGGAGGAAATTGGTTGTCCTCTGGCAATTCCCATGCGACCAACATAATCGACAGTAACAACCATGAGTAGTGGAACATTTTGCTATGGTCCTGTGCCTCCTTGCAGTTCACGAGGAACTCGCTACACAGGTAGCGCGCCCAGTTGAATTGTACGCCCTCCGCTCACTGGGCCACTAGTGAAACCACTTGTGTCGGCACATCGTTTGCATGAAACTTCCTCATCACCTTGCCATTCAAGACCTTGGTGGTCACCTTCATCGTGGGGTCTGTAATACTCAAAATTGAATATCCACGTGGCTTATTGACAGGGTTAAACTTGTCCTTCATCCTTTCGGCGAGGTCGTGCTCGCTTTTCTTTCCACCAAATTCCTTGGTTGGATTCAACCCTAAGTGTGGTAGTAAGGTGATCCTATGGATCAGAATGTCAGTTATAGGGATCAACTTTCCCAACCACGAGCACCTGTCGTGCACCAAGCACAACAATTGTTTGATAACAATCAAATTTATGGAAGCACAGTGGTAATGCGGTACTCATAAAAGATTAAAAAATCCTACCTTTTATACCCCACGAATCCACTTCATCGGCTCCAACGCGATGACACCCATGTCCTTGTAGAATACTTACCGCATGAAATTATCGATAACCAGGTGGGGGAACCACTCAGTGTCCCCCAAGTCCCAATCTTCAAGCTTCAAGTGTGGGACTCGCGCCAAGCGTGAACCTTCAAATTTTATGTTTTTTGGCAGCAGGGGTGTATTAAGGAGAAACTTTCCCTCATCAGGGTCCTTTGGGACCTTCACCTTGCCCTAGCACAGAGGGATGTATTCTGGCAGCTTCGAGATAGGTTCTACCCCCTCAATATCAATGTCCTCTGCGCCCATATCAGTGTCGTTTGGGTCCTCATTGGCCTCTAGATCGACCACTTTGCCTTTTTCCCGCGCGATTGGATTTTCTTTTCTCTGATACTTCCTTGGCGACTCACACACCGACAATGTCTTCTTCTTTTTATCTTTCTTTGTCTTGGGAACCTCTCTTGGTGGTGTAGGCTTCGGCCTATGCGACCTCAATGATTTTGGAATTTCTACGGGCACCTCCATAGACACAAGCTTAGGGGCACACTCTTTAGAGGCCATAGCGCCTTCCACGCTTGTAGTTTCTACAGGTGTAGACATGAGGCTATTAAGGAGATCTTGGGTTTCCAAAGGTAACCTGTCAATCACTGAATTGACCACCAAATCCTAAAAAAATGCAGGGTTCATATGCAACCAATAACATGACACATAAGCTCTCATAATGCAAAGTGTCTCTCATTGGGTGACCATAAGTAATTTATAGGCAATTTCATCAAATCCGACAGTTCCCCCCAAAATCCGCTCATAAATGCTAGATTGGCGGTAAATTTTCAAATATCTTGCTCTTAAATTCAGCCTTAAATGCCGCCCCCCGCTCCTCTTAGCCGTTTTCTCACTGTCAAATCATGAATAGTGACAATAACAGTCACTTTTTGGCTGCCCTACACAGTCTCTCCTCTTATAGCGCAACCCCCTTCATGCTTCTGCTGATGCTGTGACATACTTCCATTCTGCGCAGTCCCCTAGTTGCGCAGCTCTACAACCCAAGAAATTTAGTTTATAGTCTCGCACCTCCTTTCAGCTGCCTAGAGTGCTAAGATGTGCTTCCATGATATAGTCATCTCATCAGATCTCTAGTGTATGGATTCAATCGGCTTCCATTTACTTTTCCAGGAAATGGATCTCCATTCAATTTCACCAGCTGAACTACTCCACCATCGGTAATCTTCTTGATCGCATTTGGCCCCAGCCAATGCATCTGAAATTTTCCTGGAAATTTGTCAAACTTGTTATCATATAATAAAACTAAATCATTTACCTTGAAGGTGTGTAGTTTGATGTGCCAATCGTGCCATGCCTTTTCGTGCTCCATCTGAACTTGTTGATAGAATCCAACCAAAATTTTTTCTTCCTCTAGCTCTGTCAGCTGCATGAGCCTTTCTTCTAAGGCTTTGCAATCCACCATTCCCGTGAATACCGCTATCCATAGACTAGGGATGATATACTCCATCAACATCACAACTTCTACACCATAGACCAGTCGAAAATGTGTTTGTCCAGTCATCTTCTTACAAGTAGTTCTATAAGCCCATAACACCGCTGGTATGCGCATGGATCAATCATTCCTCTGCATATTGCAAACCTTTGTCAACACATTCTTAAATATCTTATTAAACGCTTCCACCATCCCATTGGCTTGCGGGTGATACAACGTACTATTCTAGTGATAAACTTGGAATTCCTCCGTCAGTGCGTTGATCGTTTCATTAAGGAAATATGTACTGCAATTTCTCATCAAAATCTTTGGGCAACCAAACCTAGTTAGCACATATTCAAATGGGAACTTCGCTCCTATTTCCCTTGTACAATCCTTTATAGGTTGCACCTCCACCCATCTGGTCAAATAATTGGTCGTAGTGATGATATACTGCGCACCCGTCTTCTTTCCTAGAGGTTGAATCGGTCCTACAAAATCAATTTCCCAGTTCTCAAATGGCTGCAACAACACTTACGGATTCAGAGGTAGCTCATCCCTTCACGATGGCCTTCCCGACCTCTGACATGCATCGCATGCCCTACAATAAGCTCTAGAATCCTTATTCAGTGTCGACCACCACAACCCAATGTGTAAAATCTTCTGCGCTGTTGCTATTTCTACATAATGGCCTCCCATAGCCCCTCCATGAGCTTTGGCTAACATGCTAATTCATTCAAACTCAGACACATAACGTCGCAATATCTCATCCGCTCCCATCTTATACAAGTGGCCTGCAATAATAGAAAATCTGCTGCGCGCACCACCAATTTCTTCTTTTGTTGGTTGGTGTACCCTTCTGGAGCCGTTCCTATAGTCAGAAAGTGTATGATGTCTGCAAAATGATTATCTGCTACATGCACCACAAAGAGTTGCACGTCATGTAGTCCTTCCTCCAAACTGGTAGGCTCCTCCCCTATTTCAATGCACGAAAGTTGATCTGGTCCTGCATTCAATCACCCTGGCTTTACAATGACTTCGAAATCATATTCCTGAAACAACAACAACCATCTGCATATTCCCACCCCCCCCAACATAGGCTTGTTGACTAGGTACTTTAATGCAGAATGGGCCTAGCAAGTAGTGTTTGAACTTCTGGAGCGCGTACACCATAGCCAAACCTTCGCGCTCTGTCGTTGAATAATTATTCTCAGCCTTAGATAAATTCCTTTTTGCGAACGTGATAGGGTGATCCAACTCTCCCTCACCAGCTTGTGTCAGTACAGCTCCCAACACGATACATGAGGCATTCACATGCACATGTAATTACTTCTTCTAATCCAGGAAGACTAGGATAGGCGTAGTGACCATCTTCTCTTTTAACACATCTAAGCTCTATTGACATTCTTCATTCCAAAAGAATGTAGCATCCTTCTTCAACGGTTTTGCCATCAACACAGTAATTTGGGCATAATTCTTGATGAACTTTTGGTAATTACTAGTATGCCCTAGCATTGTGCACAACTGTTTAACACTTCTTGGCTCCTCCAAATTGATTATAACTGCGATCTTAGCTGGATCCACCATTAATCCTTGTCTGCATGCTACATGACCCAACAATATTCCGAAGGGAACACAAAACAAACATTTCTTCAAATTTAGTGCAATCTGATACCTCTGGCATGTATCCAGTATTAAGCGTAGACTAGCTACATGGCATTTCACTAGGCCAAACACCGTCCAATCGTCAAAGTATAGCTCGAAGAACTTGTGAATGAAGTCCTTGAACACTGTGATGACTATGCACGAAAAGATCATTAGCACATTCTTCAGTCCAAAAAGCATTACAGTATACAAAAAGAATTCCCATTCAGTCGCGAAGTTCATCTTACTCCTATCTTCCGGCATGATCTCGATCTAATGGTACCCCGAGAGCCCATTAGTGAATGAATATGCTTCCTTTCCTCCTACATTATTCAACACTTCATCGGTGAATGAAGTCAAAAAAGGATCATGCACCCAAGCATCATTCATCTTTCTAATATCTACGCATATCCTTATTTCATCCTTCTGCTTCTTTTCCTAGACTACCATAGGATTTACCCCATCGGACTCCTCCACCAGTCTAATGATGCCTGCCACTAACATTTTATCCAACTCCAAGCAAACCCTTTCCTTATATTTAGGATTAAGGCGATATGGCCTTTGCTTCGCAGGCTTTGCGTCTAGTTTCAACGTTATCCTCATCACCCCTAAATTGCCTATAATCCCTTTCAGGTTTGAAAAATTTGTAGGGAACAAATACTGGTATTTGTGGAGGAATTCAACAACCTTATCTACCGTAGCATCATCCTAGTAGTCTCCTACCTTCGCAAACTTTAGCTCCGCCTCTGTCACAATGTTCACTTGTCTCGTTTTCAACGACGTGATGATATCAGGATTCTCTATCTATGGCCCGTCCACTTCACGATGACCTTCTGTTTTTGGGATAGTAATGTTCCTCGGATCCTCCTCTTCTTTAATAGTCACATTGTAGCACTCTAACGCATGGCGCAATTGGGTGGTCGAATCTGGTTGAATCAAGTCCAAGGGCTCCTGTGGGACTTTGAAGATCATTTCTTTGACCTCCTACAACGCTTCATCAATGCACTCGAATCCATATTCAAAGCTGAATGTCATCAAGAATCCCTATCTCAAAATATCCCATTCATCCATGCCATGGCGAAGCTCTGTCTCCAAGTACCTATTCATAGGTATTACATCCAAGGTGTGACAGAACAGATGCACCCACTCTAGTTGCAGTTCTTTTCCATAAGAAGTGGTCCATTTGGCTTAGTGATCACGTGGATCACTCCTCCCATCATATTTATCTGTCACTCACACCTTTGGAAAACCAAACCGCACCCTCATCAGTATTTTGTATTTGCGCCATCCATCGAAATTGCCTTTATGTGTACCCCATCATCTTGCAGGCATAGTGCCAAGTCCAAGGCTTGGAAGCGATGCTTCTCTGACACTTCCCTTTCAAATGCATCAATAAATTTATCAATGTCAGTTAAACCATCATAGTAAGGTAGACTTCTTACCTTCGACGATACGTAACGCAACAATTTGATCATCATGTTACAACGTAGTGTAGACACTTCGTGCAATCTATTCTGCCAGTGTTCCAATTCCTTATCTGAATATGAGGTGCAGGAGCTTTCACGATCCCATGTAATATGTCCATATGCTATCGGATTCACGCAATATTGATCTCGCACCATTATCTTATAAATCTAGTCCAAATCATTGTCACTTTCATAATCGTGGACTGATTCAGTATAGCGGTCCTTCTGCAAGGTCCAATGGTACTACTACGCAAAGTGATTTTCTTTTAAATGACATTGTCCACTTCTTCAAATTGATCACCCCATTCATGTTGATACCCTAGTCGATCCCCAGGAGCATGAGGTAGGGATTGCTGTCATCAACAATCTCTATTACTTCGAAATCTGCCAATGCGCTCACGCCTTCAATATCGACTATCACTCCATGCAATCTTCCCATGGGGATGATATTTTGCTGATTCTCCATCCTCAATTGAATAGGAGACCACTACAACATAGGTCTCCCCATTCTCTCCCATGTTTGTTTCGGTAAAACATTCGCATCTAACCCAAGATCCAGAATAACTTGGTGCATTTCATATTCTCCTATTTGCGCGGTGAGCCTCATCTCACGCCCGGTTCTTGCCTTATGCTTACCAATTTTCTTGACCATGCATGGTCTCGCAGGAGTATTACCAGCACAATTATTGATCAAATTCTCTAATCCCTCTACGACCTTGCTATCGTGTAGCAGCTTCATACAGGTATCCAAAAATGTAGTAAGCATGGATGGGTCCATTTCTTCAGACTGCTTACCTTGACTTCCTGATGTAGAAGCCTCAACGAAGCTTTTCTTTGCTTCCATGAAAGTTTCCTTTGAACGCTCCAAATCAAAGCCAACCTCACTTTCTGGAGCTTTGCGGACCCATTCACCTTATTCAGGCCGCTTTCCCTTATCTTCACCAGTTGTCATTCCACTTCGCATCACAATATTCACATTGGGGTCCTCTTTGCGGGGTTCAAACCTCATCATCTATAGGTTATGTGTAGGTTGCTGAGGCTGTGTCCCCTTTTCGCGCATATTAGCTATTAGTATAGGGCAGACTTCTGTCACATGGTCAAACTGAGTACGTAATCGGCATGAAAAGCGTGTCGGGTTCATGCATTCTCACACATAGTGTTCTGGACCTTCACAATTGTAACAAATAACTTGCCCCTGACCTCTCGCAGGTCCTCCTCCACCTTAGCCTCATACACGCCCCTGATATCCTCCTCGCGGCCCCCCAATGCCTTGATCTGGAGGTCGAGTTTCTATCTGCATTCGATACACGGGCATTCTCTCCATCATTAACTCATAACTATAGCAATTGCACTCATCATGGACTAATGATTGGCAGAAGTTGCAAAAGAGCTGTTGCGGTTCTATACAAATTTCTGCTACAAGTGGCAATTATCTGTCGCATGTTTCCCAGCTACCTGACAAATAGCACACCAAAGAGTGGGCACTACACTTGGCCCTGCTTGAGCTTCCAGCCATAGAGGCATCAACCCTCCTCCTGCAACATAATTAACGAAGACAGGGCAATGATCTTTACCATGCCCTTGACTCTTACATTTCAAACATCAAACCTCTTTGTGCACCTCTGGCCAAGTTGCTCTATCCTTCTTTAGACTTTGGAATTCTAGGCAAAGGTTCTGAAACTCCGTGTGAATCTACTGAACTCCTAAAGCAACCTCTTGAATTTATGTCTCATGCAATCTCATCGCGATCTCTAGGGCCTCCGTCTGGGTCCCAATCTTTTGCTGTGATAAAGCAATCCTTAGATGAGGCAAGAGCGAAGCCACAAACCATTCACTGTGCTGCCCATCCGTAAGATTCATGTTAGATTCCCAGATCTTGCAATTTAATATCTGATCCAGCTCCTAGGGTCTCTCGCCAGGCTTCATCATGATCTCCTTGAATCCAACGATCGATTTCACTTCAGACTTGGGCATACTGAATTCCTTATTCAGCGTAGTCTGAATGTCTGCTAACGCAGCAATTGGGTTATTAGTGCATTATTTAATGTACCATGTTAGTGCGCGTTCCTGTGAAGTAGTGACCAAGGTAGCTTTCTTCATCTGATCATCTGTAATGCCCTGGGCTTCCAACATAGCCTTCGCGAAGAACCAAAACTGGTCTAGATCCTCATTCCCCAAGCACTTGAAAACATGAAATTTTACCACATTCGCCATAGTGAACAATGGCGGAGGTGGTGGCGGTGTGGGCGAAGGTGTAGGCGGTGGAGGTGAAGATGAAGGTGGTGTGGGTGGATGTGGTATTCGTGGGAACCATCACATTATTAATTGAACAACACTCTTCAGAGAAGCCTATGCTTCTTCTTCATCGTCACTCAGAGGAGGCTCAATCAACGGGCTATATTCAGGTCTTGTTCCTTTTCTATCCTTGTATAAATTTCCACTTCGCGTAGCTCAAAACATCAAGGTAATTGCATAACCCTATTTTCACACAAGAGCATTTTAATCCAAGTATTCAAATACCTTAAATACTTACCTCACGGTCCTTTGAAGAAGCGTCGCTCTGCTTCACTGTAGCTAACCGAGGTATCGACCGCGAACTTTGTCACAAATCCTCTAATGATACAATCAAGCCAGTGATCGGCGACGCGTGCAATCTTATCTTTAGAATCTTTCAATCTCTGCATTAACTCCAAGGTCCACACTATCAGATCGTCAAGCCTCCACCTTCCTTGGTCATCTGCCAATTTAGCAACCCAATCGTATAATTCGAATGGGAAGGAACATAAGAAAATTTCATGTATCTCTGTGTACAAATACCTGTCCAACCACTATTTTTTCATCAATCGCGGGTTCCTGTTCTCTTGCATCGCGAACTCGTGGAGCATTTTATCCAACCAATCTTCAATTTCCTTCTTAGTTAGATTCCAGTGATGCGACATCACACATCTCTTTACACAGATCCCAGTCCTGGAAACAGAACCATTTGTTGGCTTAGTGGGTCCTGAACCAGGTTTAGAGTTAAGTTTGCCAACAAATCCCTACACTACTGGCTCTTTTGGCATCAATCTGCGTAGTGCGGACTGAAGTCTCACCCAAAGCAGTATGCGGGGATGCAGGAAACAATTTTCCGCACCCAAAGATGGTTATGATGTCGGTTTTGTACCCCTTTATCTGCCTTCGTGTAGATCGACGAGTCCTCGAGGCTTATTGATATAAATTCCTCTTACCAGCCTCTAGACCTTTGTGAAGGTCTACGACTGTATTTCGCGGACCCTAAACAAGCAAATCAACTACTTATGCACCTATGTAATCACTCCTAAGTCTGTTATTGCCTGAATCAGCTTAAGGTTCTAATATCTTTAGCATGCATTAAGATATTCTTTGCGTAGACAAATATTATTACTTGCATTCATATAACAATGTAAAACATACAGATTCACACATCAATACAACATTAAATCATAAACCCATTATTCACCATAACATAAACGCATTCATTTATAACAGAAGTAAATGGGTAAAACACAGATATTTCTAGAACAATCTCTTTATTAATACTTTCAGATTTGCTTACAGACTCAAACTACCCTGCGCACTCAGCTGCAAGTGTGCGCGCACAACTGCAGACTCTACTCTAGGCCTCTATGCACACAATTGCAGAGCCTCTCTTCTACTCTAAAATTCTTTGCACTTAGCTCCTATTGACCTATTACATTTGTCTTCAAAAATTCTATGAACTGCCTTAGACTCTCTAAGACTTCTCTTTTTATACAATCCCATGGTCTGTGAACCATGGGTAGGTCTACTAAAGCCAACACAACTTACATAAACAAAGGGTAAAAACCCTTTATGACACTTTACATCTACACGCTCCGTGACCACAAATTACGGAGACTTTACACTTTACATACAAAAACTTTGGCTTTCAATCCCAAAACTTGGGTTTTTTGCCACAAAATTGGCCTTAGGGGACCCTATCCCAACACCTTCTTCTTCCGATGTAGTCTAGCTGTCAATCCTGTTGAGATGTGATATGCTACTTCCTGCATGACAAGTACGTCCAACGAAAACTTTGGTAGAACATGCGGAGGCTTCTCCGCGCTGAACATTCAGATGAAGGTGCCAGACGGTGAGGCATACCAATCAGAAATGCATATTAGTTCCTCCTTTGCTTCCATCAACATGCAAGGTGGATCCTGTTCGAATATCATCTTGTACATTGGGGTGAAAAAATTATTGGACAATCGTGTGATTACTCCTTTAAAGCTGCATTCAGACAACAACTTGAAATACGTGTTCACAATAGTCTCCATCGGTGACCATGCCCACTCCAAACCTGGGAACTCCTGTCGTGAAAAGACTGCATCTAATATGTAGGCGGACATGTAAATATCTACATGCATACCTCCGGGTGACTGTCGAGCCTTCATTTCTTGCTCCTTCAGCTAGTGAGCCAATATGACAAACCAATTATCTAGGTTTCCTTCCCTAGCCACTTGGTCCAGTGCGATCACCTAACTTTGTGGGAAGGTTTTCATGCTTGCTTGGCCATACAGTTGATAAGAAAATATGACCAAGTATTGGTACACCTTCCTCAATATCGTTGTCTTATAGATCTGGTTGGGTGTCAACTTGAAACGAGCCAGCTCCTTTACCCAATTCTTCAGAATGTCTCTGGAGTTAGCACTGTTGTTGGGTAAGATGAATGGAGTCTTCATGATAGTCACGGGCTCTGACATCTGTTACATGTCATCATAATCTCATGCCCATAAGGTCACAAGCTTCGTCCCACTCACACTGCTCAGGGTCATCGTCTCGAGATCCGTGTGAGAGACAATCCAGTGTATCATGTCCTCGCATGGGAACGCGGGGTATTTGCATGCAATCTGGTACAAGCCAGACTTGTGAATGTTCACGTACACCTAACGGCCTTCGAAGCATTCCTCAAAAGTGCTTGCAAATGTTTCATTGATCTCTTGCCACTTCAGTTTGATGTCCATGTCTAGATACAACTTTGTATCTTCATAGATCGGTAGACTAGAGGACACTCTCTCAACTGTTGCTCAAGCTGCATTTCCATCAGTGTCCCGTGACCCTGTTCTCTTGGAAGCCATTGATCCAGTACTGCTAAGAGATAGATGAACACCTGAAAGATATGGAGACAAGCAACATGCATGGCAAGAAATCTGTTAGAGAAAACCAAAGCAAATTCAGGGAATGACACAATACAAACCTGGGACACTGATGTGAAAGATTGCACAATTTCTTTTGGGAGGCTAGCTGACTAGCTGTCAGAACTACGCAAAAGGCAGTCCAGGCTGTTTGGGAGGCAAGATTGGCTATTGGACTTGCACAATGCGCAATTCTAGTTGGGAGTGACTGGAGGCTAAGGGATTGCATTTCACAATTTTCTAGGCCAGAAGTCACTATCCCTTATAAATGTACAAAACAGTCATGGAGGACAATGCTGGGCAGAAATGCGCATTTCTAGAGAGGAAGATAGAGCCTTCCTTCCCCAAATTGTTTAATGATGTCTTAGTGAAGGCAGAGTCCAGGTCATGGTTGGCTTGACTTGCCGATGGGCAACTGAAAGAAAATAGGATAGTGAATGCATGGTGACACTAAGTGAAAGCAGAAGTGATTGACATTGCATGCAAACATGAATGAAAAATTCAACAAACATATCAACATGCATGTGGGTGCAGTGATTCACCAAATCAACGACCGTTTGTGCAAAATAGTTTCATGCATGCGAAAATAGTGAGATAGCAATGAAAACCGAAATAGAGCTAGGACAAGCTAGTATACATGAAAACGACAGCATGCATTCAAAGAAATCAAGCAAACAACACTCACACAAGTGAATACACAAAAAGCTACAAAAATGCCGAAAAAGACAATTTGAGGCTACTTACTCGTGAATAGCTGAGCTGGATGTGTCGAAAAGTCCTGGATGTGATGTGGGATGTCAGAGCTCCAAGATCGATGTGAAAGAATGAGCTCTGATGCGTCAAATAAATAAGTTTTAAGCTCATGATGCGCATGCCACAAATCTAGGAAAAAGAAACACTTGGAGGAAAGTTTCTAAAACAACTTTGCATGTAACCTCCAGCTGCTAAAGGCATCTCCATAAATCATGGGATTCCTTTTGCATGTTACCTTTTTCTATTCCGGGAAAAAAGCAAGCCATGCATGCAAGTCAAGTTTCCTTGGTCCTGGGTGGAACTGGTCAACCAAAATTCTCATGCATGAAGTTGCTCAACTGCTTGAGAAAAATGCACATTTCTGGCTGGGAGCTGGCTGGCTGCCTAGGAGATTTGCCCAATTTCTGGGCAGAAGAGCTGACTTCTGCCCAAATTTGCGCAAATTTTGGGTTGAGCATCCTTGCTGGGGAAAATGCACAATTTTCACTAGGAGTGTTGACTGGCAGAATTGTGCAATTCTAGAGCCCAGTAGGCTGTGAGACATGATTGCGCAATTTCTGGAGGGAAGGCTAGTTTCCCACTAGAAATGCGCAATTTCTTGGAGGAGATGCTAAGCCTGCAACTAGACCAAGTCTGGGTGATGAGCCTATGAGGGGAATGCATCAAGCTGTGATCGACAAGCTGCCTTTGTGCAAGAAAAACACTGAAGCTTGTGTACTTGACGAAGAAAGACAAGGTGTTGTGAAAGGTTGGTAGGGATGCTCCAAAATGAAGCCAAGGAAAAATTTTGGAGGGTGGTTGTAGCCACTAAAACACGACACACTGGTAGAAATCTAGCTCTTTGAATGGACCTTGTTCTTCAAAAGCAAGTCTAACACCTCCGGAAGTATTGTTCAATTCTTAGCTCATCTTGGTTTCACACTAGCTTGAT
Source organism: Pinus taeda (assembly GCA_000404065.3). Taxonomy (NCBI): domain Eukaryota; kingdom Viridiplantae; phylum Streptophyta; class Pinopsida; order Pinales; family Pinaceae; genus Pinus; species Pinus taeda. The sequence continues at coordinate 130,056 of APFE031272104.1, read as the reverse complement.
TGTAAGATGTAGCATCTACCAAACTCTTGGTTGATTAACACACATTCCAAGCCAAGGCAACACAATTGTTTCGATTGGGGTTGAGGGGTATATTGGTGCACAAGCTGTATAGTCGTCAGAGTCTTAGTTTCATCTCTGGAGTTGCTCCGCTGCCAGCAGGCCTAGACAGTACCCCGCCAGAGTCACATAGGAACACAAGCATGGATCTATTGCCAGTGAGCCTAGTTAGTACCTCGATGGAGTTACTTGCATCACCTCCCTGCGCAGGAAGCCTTTCTCTTCTTTCGTCTTATTCATTTTTCATTTTTCATTTTGAATTTTTTTTATTTTTTCAGCTGTGTATAGCACTTATTCATTCCAGAGGTGGAATATGGATCCTGACTTATTGAGAGAAAAAAGTGTTGTTCAAACAGAGAAGTAGTTTGTTATATCTCTGACGTGCTTGCTAAGGTTTTCCCCCTCACCTTACTCTACTTGACTGAGCTGACAAGGGTTAACCCAAAAACAACTGACTAGAGAAGGTGACACTAGTTAGCATGCAAGTGTTGTGTTTTCACCAAGGCTCATGAGGGGTTCTAACACAGGTGGGTTGAGATGAGTGCACCCTTTGGAAACCTGTAATAGTACTTGGATGGGAAGGGAAAACATGAGTGAAGATACATCACAAGATGGAATGAAAGTTAGCTGGAAATCCAAAGTGATGGTTAAACCAATCAAGACATTTCAAAAATATTCATACATACTCATACAAAACTATCCATACATGCATGCGTAAGAAAGCAAATACATATGCCACTTAGAGTAAACAAGATAGTTTACAATACAATATATGCATGAAATGTGCTGGCTCTTATTATATAAAGAAGTGTAAGTTCTAGTCATACAATACATCCATGTACACCTAATAGCCCTGATCTAAAATGGGGGTTTGATAACTTGTTATGCTTACAAGAACCTCTCACTCAGTTGAACAAATAAATGATCTAGCTTATATATGGGATTTGCAGAATTAAATACTTGAAACAAGTGTGTGTTTTATTTTAAATGTTTAAGTGCTTTAAGTCCATTTGTTTTTGCTGATATTAAACACATATAACAACCATATAATGCAGCAAATAAACATCCACACATAACAACAAATTTATTCTGGGAGTTCACCCGAATATCTTTGGCTACGTCTCCTTGAGCTTTTGTCAACTTGACTTGGCTCCTTGGGAGTATGGCAAAGTTTCTTTTACAAGTTCCACACTTAACTCCAAAGGTTAATGAACTGAACCAATGGGCTTAGAATACCATCTATATCCCTGTCATGGTTGTCATCACTTTACAAACAGATCTAAGCTTCCTTAGACTTGATTCCTTCAATCAGTGCCCTGAGCTACCTTGAGCTTCTTGATGGCACAAAATCCTTCAAAATACTTTAACTATCACTGAAACCTCATCTCCTGTCTCCAACACATATTAGACACCAAAATTAGACTGAACATTTGCTCAAAATGAGCATTGCATCCCCAAACTAGGCCTTCCTCCACGGTTGGCACTAGGCTGCCTAAAAGGTCCTTGTAGCATCTTGGCCTTTAGAAGTCTCTAAATTCTTCTACAAATCCTTGCAATGGATTCAAAAGGTTCATTACAGTCAGGAATGATTTTTGGTTCGCTGAGAACGAGTTATGGTAGCTCCTACAACTGCCTCCAACTCCTGGTGGCCCTAAGCTCCAAAATCCCCCTGGATGAAAATCTCTATGACGATGACTTCCTCAACTTCTCTGGACTATTCCATTGGCTTCAAAAGGCTCCAATTAGCCTAGGTAGCTTCTTGTTTCACTCCCTCTGGTTGAAAACCACTCCTGGAGTGCATTTAGTCAATATCCCCTAGGGATACTCCATTAAACTTAGTGAACTGCACCTCACTCATGTTAAACTTGGCATATCCACCTAAGTTTAGCTGCTTCGCCAAGCTGACTGTCGGAGGTGAGCTATTACAATAACTGTTTGGGTGTGCATATGAGGCGGTATAATCCCGACGGTTATGGGTAATCCTCCGTAGAGCTAATGGTCATGCAACCACATGTCAACCGTTTGCAACTGACGGTTACGTTGGCATCGGAACCTGATACCACTTTGATGTAGCAAAGCTGCGTCTTTACACAATTCACACGTAGACCTATGGGTTATGGGCCCACGTATACATTGGAAGCATTTCAAATAGCGGAATCTCCACCGTCGATCTATCTTGCTCAATCCAACGGTTATCGCGTCGTCCGCTCACCAACTAACCTGGATGATTTATACTGTCGATGTGACACATCCAATTGAACGGGTGTCACGCAATCTCATGCAGATTCTTGCACGACCGATATCAGGTTGAGAGCGCGTGACAAAAGTAGTTTTCCTGTGCTACGTATCGACTGCTAAGGGTAATTGTGTGAAATCGTAGCATACCATTTACAGCTTTTTGTTCGGGCAACATACCATTTCCCACTTTCCGAATACTACCCACGTGATCAATATAGAACTTAAAGAAAGACGTTTAAGGAAAGGTTTAGCACTTAACCCAAAAGGGAATATTTCAGGGAATATTCTTTTTAAAATATTTTTGAAAACCAAATTAATCTTGGTCAAATGTCCAAAAATTGTAGTATACAAGACTTTTCAAATTGCGATAACTCTTGCTGATTTGGGGTAGCATCGGATGTGCTCTGCTAGGAAATTTGGTGGAGGGGTTGGGGCACATGAGATCTCCAATACCCAAAAAGGGTTTGGGAAGATTCTAGACAGATAAGAAGATATTAAATAATTAATAAAATGGAGTCCCTAAGTCTAAACTTAGGGAAAATAAAGTATTAATGTGTATTAATATGAATCTGTGTTAGAATGGTCCAAAAGACATGGATCAAGACAGATCTAATCTTAGCCGTTGATTAGGGACTTAATCTTGTCCGTTGAGATGTAAACATGAAAATTATAAGAGGAGGCTTGAGGGTCACTTGGAGAACACACTAGATGATCAGTCATTCTATTCTCTAGAGCAGGGTTTGCTAAGAGAGATAGAATTAGTGACTGGGAGAGCAGCTGAGGGGCATTGAGTATAGAGGAATAGAGAAGGTAGAGATTGTGCTGGGAGAGTAGTGCAACAACCAAGGAGGGTGACGCAGAGCCAACAGGGGCTCATGTAGGGCCACGCAGAGGTAGGAAAGTGTTGCGCAGATCACCAGAGGGGCCAACGTAGCTGATGCAAAGGCTCCCAGAGCTGATGTAGGCCAAGAAAGGTTGAAGTAGGGCCAGTGTGAGACATGAAGGGGCTGACGCAGTCCAGATTGGGCAGACGCTGGGTTGCAGGAGCAATTTTGTGTTGAGGAGCTGCTGGAAGGGTTTTCTGCCAGGAGATTTCTCTCAAATTGTGAGGTATAGCTGCTAAGGAAATTCTCTGTTGAGTAGGCTAGTTACAACACCTATATTGTACTATGATATTGGTTCATAAGAAATCCCTCAGATAGCTGCACCAGTTTTCCTGCATTGGGTTTTTCCGAGGACATTGGTCCAAAAATAATGGTGTCATGTGGTGTGTTTGTTCTTGTTTCTTTTAGTTGCTAATCTGTAATATTTTGAGCATGCATTGGTGTTTATTTTCAGTATTTCCTTTGTAAATAACTTGTTAAAGAAAATTAACAAGTAGGTAGGAATAAATAAGGAAAAGTGCATGAAGGGTTTTTAAATTAAGTAAACTTAGAAACTTCAATATGGTATTAGAGCATGATTGCAGATCACAGGAGGACTAAAAGACATCAGCCGAGTGGAGAAATAGCAGTAGAAAATTGCTGTCCCGAGGTGACATAAGCTATTTCTAGCAGCACAAAAGCTAAGAAGTGCGATGCAGAGCCAACCACATCCATGCAGAAGAAGTCGGGAGCTGCACAGAGCCTCAGAGAGGCTAGCATTGCTGAGGCAGAGGGCCAGAGGGTTGACGTAGGGCATCCCAAGGCTGATGCAGACCCATACAGGGTGACGCAGAGCCATCGTGAGGCAGAGAAGGGCTGATGCAGTTCACAGAGGGGCAGTTGCTGGGGACTAGAAGGCTGCAGGAATATTGCAGAGTGGAGTTGGTGAGGTACTGTAGTCAGGATAGTACCTGACATAGAAGGGCCAAAGGAGTTGTTACCAAGGGTTTCTAGCTAAAGAACCTAGATTAGCAGTGCAGTTGCACAAGACAATTAGAGTAGGGGGCATCTCAACACAGTAGAAGGATTTCTAGGAAGGAAATCAGGACTCAAAGGGAGTCCAGAAGAGAACTTCCAGACGAGAAGTAGAGACTCAGAGGAGTCGAACAGAGAACTTCCAGGAGGGAAGTATAGGAGCGTCATGGCACTACATGGGGTAAGAGACTAGGATAGACTGGATAAAGCATCGAACTTTGTAGTCTGGAAGGCCAAAATCTTGTCAGTGCTTGACAGGAATCATTTCAAGAACTTCTCCTTGAAGGTTATAGCTATCCCAGTCGACCCTGATGATAATAAAAATTACGAGGCGGCGATGGCGAGGGCCAAGTGCATTATCCTTGATGGGGTCAAGGATCATGTGGTACCACATATAGACAAGAAGGAAATGAAAGTTGAGATGTGGAAGGCTCTCAAGAACCTATACCAGCATACTTCTCTGCAGAGAAGAATGTTGCTTGAGAACTAGATGAGGTCGTATCAGATGAAGAAGGGTCAAACAAATGACTCCTTCCTTGGAGGACTGAATGAGATCCGAGATCAGTTGACTGCTATAGGAGCGACACCGGATTAGGAGCTTATGGTGAGGACAAGCCTGAATACTGTCTCAGAAGAGTGGGAAGTGTTTGTCCAGAGCATCTTGGGTAGAGGGACTCTCCTACCTTGGGACGAGATGTGGGCAACACTTCACCAGGAAGAGATCATACGACAATCAAAGATAGGTAGCAGTAGCAAAGGGATCAAGGTCAAGCAGGAGGAGGAGGATGTGGCCCTAGCATTTGAGGGAAAGCAGGAGAATAAGAAGAAGAAATATCTCTCCAAGATCAAGTGCTTCCACTATGGGGAGATGGGTCACTATGAAACCTAGTGCCCAAGGAGGAAGAGTAATGGAGAGTCTTCTGAGACTAAGGCAGCTCCAACATGGGCAGAGAAGGAAGTTTTGACAGATGATGACTATGCCATGAGTGCACATGCACCACTTGAGCGGAAGTGGGGAGACATCGAGCTATAGTCAGGAAGACTACAGGCGATGAGGGGCAGGATCCTTGAGGTACCCAACCTCTTGGATTAGACCTTTCTACGGGAGCCTTGACGAGGAGTAGTAGGATTGGCTGAGTGGGTAGAGATGGATGCAGATGGAGTGACATAGAGAGCTATAGTGCAAGATTCCCGAGACAGTGTAGAGCTGGCAAGCTGCAGCAGTGCGAGAGGCACAGGAGTGTTGCACCAGTGCAGGAAGGCACAAAGAGGTGTGCAACAGTGCGAGATGTAGGGAGTTATTGCAGCAGCGTGGAGGTCAGAGAGGGAGAACTTGTCAGTATCAGAGGGAGCTTTAGCATTAGTGGGTGTCTCTAGCCCAACAGGGAGGTCAGTTGGGAGATCAGTTACTTACTTCTCAGTAACTGAGTTGTAGTGCAACAGTGGGCAACACGATGCAAAATGATGAGAGGAGGTGTAGTGCGGATGCAATGTTGGGAGAAAGGACCAACAGAAGCAGATGCAAAGGGAGTTATCGTACAGATGCAATAGTGGTAATGGTAGAACCATGGGTAGCAGTACAAGATGCAGCAGCGTAGAGGATGTTGGGTAGGAAGGTCTAGCATCAACATAGGTACCAATGCTGGATGATTAGAGTAATACTCAGTGAGAAGTATTGCTAGAGCACAGTCCTCGGTAAGGGGGAATGTTGATTTGGGGTAGCATCAGATGTGCTCTAGCTAGGAAATTTGGTGGAGAGGTTGGGGCACATGAAATCTCCAATACATAGAAAGGGTTTGGGTAGATTCTAAATAGATCAAGAGATATTAAAATAATTAATATTTTTAATGGAGTCCCTAAGTATAAACTTAGGGAAAGTAAAATATTAATGTGTATTAAAATGAATCTGCGTTAAAATGGTCCAAAAGACATAGATAAAGCTAGATCTAATCTTAGCTGTTGAGATGTAAATAGGAAAAGTATAAGAGGAGGCTTGAGGGTCACTTGGAGAACACACCAGATGATCAGTCATTCTATTCTCGAGAGCGGGGTTTGCTAAGAGAGATAGACTCAGTGATCGGGAGAGCAATTGAGGGGCATTGAGTATAGAGGAATAGAGAAGGCAGAGATTGTGCTAGGAGAACAACGCAACAACAAAGGATGGTGATGTAGAGCCAATAGGGACTCATGCAGGGCCACACAGATGCAACCAAGTGTTGCACAAAGCACCAGAGGGGCCAACATAGCTGATGTAGAGGCTCCCAGAGCTGACGTAGGGCCTCCTGGGGTTGACATAGGCCAAGAAGGGTTGATGCAGGGCCAGCGTGAGACAGAGAGGGGTTGACACAATCCAAATTGGGTAGACAATGGGGTTGCAGGAGCAGTTTTGTGCTGAGGAGTTGCTGTAAGGGTTTTCTAGGATTTCAGCTAGGATATTTCTCTCAAACTATGAGGTATAGCTGCTAAGGAAATCCTCTGTTGGGTAGGCCAGTTACGACACCTAGATTGTACTCTGATATTGCTTAATAAGAAAACCCTCAGATAGCTGCATCAGTTTTTCCGCATCGAGTTTTTCTGGGGACCTTGGTCCAAAAATAATGGTGTCATGTGGTGTGCTTGTTCTTGTTTCTTTTAGTTGCTGATCTATAATATGCTGAGCATGCACTGGTGTTTATTTTCAGTATTTACTTTGTAAATAACTTGTTAAAGAAAAATTTACAAGTAGGTAGGAATAAATAAGGAAAAGAACATGAAGGGTTTATAAATTAAGTAAACTTAGAAACTTCAACAAGGTCGAGCGCACGTGAGAAAAGTAGTTTTCCTGTGTTACGTATTGACCGCTAAGGTCAATCGCGTGAAATCGTAGAATACCACTTACAACTTTTGGTCCGCACGAGATACCATTTCCCACTTGCCGAATACTACCCACGTGCTCAATATAGAACTTAAAGAAAGAAATTTCAGGAAAGGTTTAGCGCTTACCCCAAAAGGGAATATTCCAAGGAATATTCTTTTTAAAAATATTTTCGAAAACCAAATTAATCTTGGTCAAATGTCCAAAACTTGCAGTTTACTGGACTTTTCAAATTGCGATAACTCCTTCATATGGTATCGGTTTTTCGAACCATTCGCGGCGCCGGAATCAGGAAGATGAGATGTAGACGGTCACTTAGATTTGAAACTCTTTCAAAAACTTTGAAATTTGAGCTATCATTTAGGTCATGGATCAACATCTGATCAATCTCCAATAGTTGAACGTTACAATCACATTCGCTTGCTCCTCCAAAGAGATGAACTAGCTCAGTGTAGTGGAGATGCCAAGGCGCATTACAATACTGTCCAAGCTCTCTCCAAGATAGTCTTATCAGAAGCTTGGTTGACCAAAAGCATATACAATGAGTTATGACGAACTATTTTTTAGAAAGGGTGGGGTGACCCCTGACATTCCCCTTTGTGACAGTTCAACTACCCTCATGAATCTTCACCTACTCTATGACTGTTACATGCAACTATTGACACTTGACTTACATTTGACATGACTTAACATTACAATGCACACGTACCCATATGAAACAAAATGGCTTAAGCAAGCCATGCTAGACATCACTCTAACTTAGACAACCATGGAAGTCCAACTCCTCAACATACTCATGCTGATCAACAGTAACATATTGATGCCAAGATTGGTAGTCCTTGATGATGTCCGACGTCCGTGTGCTCCGTAGTGACATCCGTATGAAACCTGACTCTTGCCTCCATAGAATCTGGGTACACTGCTTGGGCTCCTTTGTCCAACTCGTCTGAAAGCATGTGCATCATTGTCTTCAATGTGGCCGGACCAGATACATACTTGTGCATGATTTCTACACTGATGGGAAAGTCTGGGCCGGTGGCAATGCACATCAACTTGTCAAAGCATGAGTCAAGCTTGAGTCAGACTTGTTTCTTTGTTGTCACCTAGGTGAGAGTCCCAAAAGGTGGGATCACATGTGTGCGCACTACAACATCCATACTCTGGAATGCTTCTGCATGGAAGCCTGTATGCTAGTGATGAACTACAAGAACTCTTCATAGTTCCGGATCTAACTCTGGATACGTGCCTTCAACTCGACCGCATTGACCCTCATCATCTTAGTCAAGTGAAGTGGGGCTCCCTTGTACTTCATCGTCCATGTTTGCATGTCATCAACAACAAAATTCAAGTTCATCAAGATACATTCTCTTGTAGCACATCGCTGCTGCCATCCATTGAGATGGACGACTGCCTTGTGCATGGTACCAAACTTGGAGTACAATGCTCGTATCACTGTGTCAAGGGACAATACTTCATCTAGTATTCCCTTCCTCAGTTCAGCTCGGGCGGACATTGTAACCAAGTCTCCTCCATGCTTGGCTGTTTGTAGTTCTTTTTCCATTCACTCATTCTCAACTATTAGAAAGCGAAAACTTGAGCTAGTGGCTTCGACATACACTCTTGTTGCATCGGCCAAGGAAACTGGATGTTTTCACACATCAGTGACAATCACTCGTTCTTCAACTTGCCCAAGAGACGTATGATACTCCGGAGTTGACAATCTGTGAGACTGCACAACCCTATGTTGGGATTCGTCGAATGAGATGTTGTGCAGTTCTTCTTCCGGCTGATCACCAAGGATCTCAGTGCCTCCTTGGTCATTCGAGACTTTCTCATCAACTAGATGCATTGAAGGGGGTGAGTCAACCTCTTTGTGGCGAGGCATGAGGTCAGTGTCCTGTTCCAACTCCTGCTGCTCCATGTCTACATCCAACTGTTGAAGTGCTTGTTCTATCTCGTGAGTGAAGTCGTGCCCCTACGATGGTTCACCCTATTCGCCTAATGCCCGTTGTTCTGATGACTCAATTACTTATACGGGTGCTGCTTCATTTTTTTTCACATGTTGCGCCCCCTGTTGTATCAGCCGCTGCTGCGCTTCCCTCACCTGTTTGCACAACTCTTGTTCCTTTCGGAGTTTCTCCCTTAGCTCATGCAACTCCTTCTTTGTTTCTTCCATTCTCTTCTTATCCATTTGCCTTCGCGAGATTCGCTTGTCGTGGTGGTGCCTCTTTGCCTCTATAGTGATCCGGATTTAAACAAGAACGCAAAAAAATACAGAGATAACCATATACACAAAGATGCAGTGGAAATAATACTTCATTTCATTAATGGAAAATACTGAAATATGCTTACAACCGGAAATAGAAATAAACCAGTTAGGGCGATGGTAGCTTATCTCTGAGAAGAGATGTGTGGCTACATACCTCTGAACTGTGTTACAATGAGGCTCGAAGGCCTATTTATTGTTGAGAAACAATGGAAAAACCCTTCACATTCCAAAACCTAACACTGGAAGATGAAACGCCAAATTGTGGGCCCCGTTTTTGGGTAAGTTGGTACATCAACTTCCCGGGGTCGCGAATTGGTCGTCTTATCTCTGTTTGACGTACATGATAGCCCATTGTAGAGATCTCTCTGAGGACTACGATGAAAAGGATGATTTTTAATCAAAAAAATCGTTGGCGGTAGATTTCCCAAAAAACGTCGTTTAGGGCCTCAAGACGGCTCCGGAAGTTTAGGACCCGAAAAACTGCTAAAAATAGTAAACTGTGCTATAATTAAGGAAACTGAAAGAACTGAAAGAGACAGTTGCGGGGGTCCAAATGGGATAGGTGGGTGGCCACCAACATCCACCTGGATCAACCATAGCAGCAGCTAAACTCTGATGGAAGACTTCTAATCGAAATATCCAGGACAGTGAACCCTTCAATTATAAAAATTTTAAATCAATTTCCAATCGCCTGGTTACCTATAATAACCTCATCTTGAGCGAAGGCCCAAAGCTAGGTTGTAGATTCCGTAGCCCCATTATCTGGTATACTGCAACAAGATATAAGGCTATATATGAATTGCCTGAGGGGCAAACAGGAGCCAATTTTGAAGTTTTAGCTGCAAATCATGGTTGTAGACCCCTTACTGAAAACCCCTCTCCCACCTACTCTCTAACTGCTTTGCACGTAAACTACATGGTTTTCATGAGGGCATGAAAAAGGGTAAGCAGGAGGGTGTGTTGAGCAAAGGAAAAGTTACGATTCTGCCATTCATTTCTTTGTTTTTCCCTTTCAACATAATTCTTTTTATTCTAAAAACTGGCAATATGATAAAAGATTATAGTTGAAATGGGAAAGTAGTGGTTAATACGAATTAATCAATTATTGTGTTTTTTTATACAAAAAAGGAAAGATTTGGAAAATTGCTATTCAGAAGCTAAAGAAAAAAGTAGAGCAATTGTTGTTCCTCCGCTAGGAAATCGTGTCCAGACAAGGAGATTGAAACTAAATCGTGTAGTTCAAGAAAGGAAGGAGAAAACAGAGCATCTGCGCAAGAGGACAAGAAGATAATTGAAGAATAGAAGGTTAAGGAAAGCCCTCAAGATGTTTTGGTCCTGAGAAATCGCTACTTTAAAGGTTATCTACAACCTTGATGTATCCGACTGCCCACTATAAATGGGACAATGATTGTAAAGATACAGGAGAGATTTTGATTTTTCAGAAATTACTATTGTAATCTCAACTTTGATCATCAACTCTCTTTGAACAACGATAGCTGTAAACTTTGCCATACATGATTAATATATAACTCAGTTGTTGTTCCATTATTTGATCCTGGAGTAAACTCAGTGGTGCTTCACTAGTGGCTAAGGGCCCAGCCCTGGTGGATTCACCTACTTCTTGTATCACTATTTTACAATTACAGTCTTGTGTGGTTTGATTTCCTTTGCATTTCCTTAATTCATTGTATTCAATAATCTTTTGTTTATGAACATTTCACGAAATTGCTCCGTTATATCGAAATCATAATTGGATTGCATTGGTGACAAAATTATTAATTATAACTTGAAATGTGTTGTTGTTCATTCTGATCTAATACTGCGTTGTCTAATTCAGATTGTTGTTCATTTAATTGTTGCTCACTTATAATTGTGATTGTTGTTCAATCAAGTTATTGTTCAATTATAACTGCGATTGTTGTTCAATCAAGTTATTGTTCAATTATAACTGCGATTGCCATTCCTTTAATACCTGCAATTAATGTTCATGCTGCTAGAATAAGATTGCTGATTTAGTTTAACTTATAGTTGCCGTGTGTTTCCAGTTTATTTTCTTTGTTGTTCCATTGGATTAATATTGTTGTTCAATTCATTTCTGTTCAGATAAACTCTGTTGTTTAATTCATTTCTGATAAATCAAGATTTGTTGTTCAGTTTTTCAATAGACTTAGATGTTGTTCCTTTTCTGTCAATTGAATTGATATTTCCAGTTATTTGCTTTAGTGTGGATTGAAGGATCTACAACTGTAAAGGACACTGACTATCGCTATCTAAGTTCTCAGATTGGAGATCTTGGCATCAGTTTTCAGAGGAGAGAGTTACCATTACTGAATCCTTGACTAATGATTGTTTGAGTGAATGATTTAGTTACAGAACATTTCAGTTTCTTGTTGTTCCAATTAGATTTTTTTTCTAGCATTCATTTATATTTGCATTTAAAGCACTATACTACAAAACATTATTCTTGAGAAAGTGACTGCCCCACACTGAGTACACTCTTGAGATAAAAAATCGTCCCTGGGTGTAAGGACTCTGAACACCACATATCTCCACAATGGTATGATATTGTCCACTTTGGGCCTAAGCCCTCATGGATTTGCTTTTGGACTTACCCCAAAAGGCCTCATACCAATGGAGATATTTGTCCATCCTTATATAATCATGATCCTCCCCACTTCTAATCAATGTGGGACTTTGGTCATATACCCAACAATCCTCCCCTCGAACAAAGGACCTTGGAGCCTCCCCTCAAACGATTAACCATCCGTCCACTCTCTACCAACCAGGATTCTTCGCTCCAATGCGTTAGAAGCACACGCCTTACATGGAGCACCACCTGCCTCGAGAGCTTGCTCTATCCCAGGTCAACTCCTCTTCACCGTGTTGGGACCAGGACACGTCCATGAAGAATCTCGAGCACACCACCTGTCTAACTGAGCTCATCCACGAATCCCATCAAGATATTACCGGGGCCCACCACCTTCATTTGGAATTCCGAGGATTCATCCACTTGGCTAACTTAAAAGCATGGCTCCGGTACCACTTGTAAGGACTCTGAACACCACATATGTCCACAATGGTATGATATTGTCCACTTTGGGCCTAAGCCCTCATGGATTTGCTTTTGGACTTACCCCAAAAGGCCTCATACCAATGGAGATATTTGTCCATCCTTATATAACCATGATCCTCCCCACTTCTAGTCAATGTGGGACTTTGGTCGTATACCCAACAC
>APFE031272104.1:81340-117495 GCA_000404065.3 Pinus taeda | reverse complement strand
AATTTATTTGGGCCTCTTGTAATATATTTTGAAAATGCATGTAGACGCCATCTCTCTCTCTCTCTCTCTCTCTTTCTTATTTGGGCCTCTCTCTCTCTCTCTCTCTCTCTTATTTGGGCCTCTTGTAATATATTTTTCAAATTCATGTAGATTCCATATCTCTCTCTCACTCTCTCTCTTATTTGGGTCTCTCTCTCTCTCTCCCTCTCTTATTTGGGCCTCTTGTAATATATTTTTGAAATTCATGTAGATTCCATATCTCTCTCCCCCCCCCACAAAGACAATTATTGCCATTCTAGCCATTTTATGTTCTAAAATATTCTATTATTTCATTTATTAATAGAATTTATTTGGGCCTCTTGTAATATATTTTGCAAATGCATGTAGATGCCATCTCTCTCTCTCTCTCTCCAAAGACAACCACCACCCTTCTAGCCAGTTTATGTTCTATAATATTCTGTGATTTCATTTATTAATAGAATTTCTTTGGGCCTCTTGTAATTTATTTTGCAAATGCATGTAGACGCCATCTCTCTCTCTCTCTAAAGACAACTACTGCCATTCTAGCCATTTTATGTTCTACAATATTCTATTATTTCATTTATTAATATAATTTGGGTTTTCACCATATTTTTGTGCTAGTTGTTATATTTCTTTCTGTGCATTTCATTTTTTTTTCCTACTTTTCATTTCATTTCTCGTGAAATCTGTATCAATGTTATAAGTGTGACCACAAATATGCAACCAGAAGAGCCAAAGGAACCTACATAGGGATCCCACTATGTTTCATCATTGATAGTGGGAGCCCGAAGAACCTAACCTTAGTCAAGGTCATCAAGAGATTGAATTTGTCCACAATGTCACACCCCTAGCTATATATCATTGGTTAGTTGAGCCATGGAAAAGACATATGTGTCAGCTAGCAATGTTGCATGTTCTATGGCATCAAGTCCTTCAAATATGAGGTATTGTGTGATGTTTCCCCACTTGAAGTTTGTGACGTTATTTTAGGAAAACCTTATATGTGGAAACATCATGCTATTTATGAGTCTTGTCCCCATAGTGTCATTTTTACTATAGGATATAAACTCTATAAAGTATTAGAGGTAGTTCCAACTATTGCAATTTCATTGATATCAATAAAATATTGTCGAATGGTAACCTCTTGGAATACAAATTTTGTACTCTTCATGTTTTAGTTAGAAGGTGGATGGAAGGTCACTACAACCACCACAACCTAAACATAGGACCTAATCACCCAACAGAGGTAGGTGGCCAAGATTGTAAAGACATAAAGAGATATATTTTATCCACTTGTGGAGGTGCCTCTCCACTTCCAAGCCAAACAATTAAGTGACTTGATACCTAGTGCTACTTTACCTATTGGCACAATATATAGACACTCCCTATTAAAAAATGAGGAAATAAAATGTTATATTCACAATATCATCCAAAAGTGCCACATTCGACAAAGCCCCTCACCTTGTGAGAGTCCAATTATGTTGGTACAGAAGAAGGATGGATCACGAAGACACTATATTGATTATAGATCCTTGAAAAAAACCATTGTTAGGAATAGATACCTAGTCTCCTAGGTTAACAATATTCTCGATCATCTTAAGGGTGCCAAGTTATTTACTGAAATTAATCTAAAGTTAGCCTACCATTAAATTCCAATTGAACAAACTGATGTAAAGAAGACAAACATCAAATATAAAGAATGCATTTTCAAGTGGTTGGTCATGCCCTTTGGCTTGACTAAGGGTCCAACAACATTGATGAGGATGATGGATGATATCCTATGGTTGTTCATAAAATCTTTTGTGGGTATATATTTGGATGACATAGTCATCTTAAAAAAAAATTGTGAAGAACATTTGGAGTACATTCAACAAGTCTTATGTAGCCTGTGACAACACAAGTTGTATTCCAATTTGGATAAGTGTTCATTTGGCATGTACATAAGTCAATATTTAGGATAGATTATGAATGAACATTGGTGTATATAGAACCAACCAAGATCCAATTCATTCAATATTGGCCAATCTCGATTACTCTAATAAAAAATTGTGGCTTCTTAGGCCTTGCTAAGTTATACTAAAGGTTTGTGTTGGGGTTCTCTAATATCACTTAGCCTTTAAGTCAAATGACTAAGGGTGGAGAAAAAACATTTTTTCTTGGTCTAAGTCACGACATAAAACATTTGAGGATCCTAAAATTGTGGGATTTCGGAGGTCTAAAATGGGCCTCCTAAGGAAATTATAAAATAATAGTGGAAATATTAAAGTAAGATTAGATTACATCATCAAATTTTAGAGGGAAAAAAAGAAAAAACTATTTTTTCAACTCATATTTTCAACTTATCTCCTTATCAGTTTACTCAAACTTTGAGCGGAAGCACTTGTTCGATGCATAATTTGATTCCTCATCCAAGGAGTACTCATGTTGCATACTTTTGATTGAATCTACTACAATAAAAATGAGAAATACATGAAAAATGTGATTGCAATCATGTTTTTTCATGTATTTCTCATTTTTCGTGTACCAAGGTTCATCAAAATTATGCAACATGGGTACTCTTTGGATGAGGAATTAAATTTTGCATCCAACGAGTACCCTCACTTGAAATTTGAGTAAACCTTAGGGAGATAAGTTTAAAATATGAGTTGAAAAAAGTGGTTTTATTATTTATTATTTTTTAATATTTTTACTTTTTTACTCCAAAAATGGTGAATCATCCCCCATGGTTGAGATCATCATCTTGAATCCTATTGATTCTTATAAAGTTTATTTTGGTTGTACATTTTTCTTAGGAGGCCCATTTTAGACCTCAAAATTCCCCTAATGACCATCTTTGCTTGGCACCAGTCCTCACCTTGTTAGACTTGCAACAAACATTTGAGATTGAAATAGATGCCTTTGACTATGCTATCAGTGCAATCCTCACTCAACAAGGACATTTGATGGCCTATCATAATGAAACATTCTCTAATATTAGTTGGAGATACTCTACCTATGATAATGAATTGTAAATTATCATGAAAGCATGTTGATAGTGGAAGAATTATATTTTTGGGAAGGAACTGATCATCCACACTTATCACAAGCCCCTACAATTCATGGAGACAGAAGGAAATTTACATAATTATTTCCATGAGAAATGTGCCACATAACTGCAATAATTCCACTTGAACATCAAATATAAGAAGGGTAGCACCAATAATGTTGCAAACTACCTCAGTTAGGCCCTGATTGTGGCACTAACCATAATTCTTAACTCTCGTGGGCATGAGACATTTATGCGGCCACAACTATACAATAGTATCTCTGAATTTTTTGACACATACTAGAGACTGAATATAAGTAAACAAGCTCCTGACTTCAATCACACATAAACAATAAATGATCGATGAAATCACAAAGCATAAAAGAGAAAGAATTCAATCACACATAACAAAATAATTTTCTAGAGAAAGCCGCAGCTAAAAAACCCTGATATTTGTATATTGCATTAATCAGAAAATATGAGAAGATTACAATGCTTTTCTCAAGCTCGTGCAACCTCTCCACTATCTCTATATGTCTCACTACCAACCTGTGTACGAGCTTCTATTGGCACACATTTCTCTCACGAACTCCACGCACAAACTTTTGCTTCCTGTTGCTTGGTCTCACCAACTCGTGCTCACCAAAACAATGATTAAACTTGTGCCTTCATTCCTCTTTTTAAAGGTAATTCAAATGGCTAAAATTAGTGAGTTTTCTAATTAAGGAATGGTTTATTTTAGGCCTTCTTGTGATTGCATGCTCCATCTGTTTAATTTAGATGGCTTTACAACTGATAGTATAATGTCCCTGAACTCCAATCTCAACTCGGTCTTTCTCTAATTTGGCATGCATGAGTTAATTAACAGTGAATCTTTAGTTTACTGGTTGAGCAGTGTTGGTTACACCCCACTATTGGATATCCCACTAATTCCTCCATAAATTGGAACTATTTTAATTCAATTTAATGTAGTTAAACTAAATTAAATAATTATAACTCAAAAGAACTCAACCTAGGCCTCTAAAATTTAGAAACCACTCTACATGACTCTAGATAAACTCCTAACTCGAATTAACTCAATAAACTAAGTCAAATTAACTTATTTAACTATTACAAGTTGCTATAAGAATTAGAATTACAATTTAATTCCTAATTTAATTCAAGGACAAAATTAAATTTACTTGATGCTATTTTTAACGTTTCTTGTTATTTTCAACACTCCCTGTGTTATGAAACCAGCTCAAGGAAAGATAGAAAAGATAGATCAACGCCTCAGAATTCAGCCTCTTCGAGGGGGCAACCTCCTTTACATTACATAAATGAACAATTCTTAGATGATTCAAATGGAAATACCTCCTTTCTATATATAGGAGTCTAAGGGGTCATAACATAATCAGAGCCGCCATAACAATAATAATGTAAGGGCACAATAATAACAATAGTAGGCTTCTATGGGGCACAATAGTAACAATATGGGCGCTGCATGGGTAAATCAATATAATAAGTGAGTTGTACTAATAACAATAAGGGGTTACACTAGTAGTATAGGGGCCTAACAGAAAGAGACTGTAGAGGTAGGCTTATAGGTCAAGAAAGATGTTTAATTCCCATATCAACACTCACTCCACCATGACCACGTAGTGCTGCACCACCCACACAAACTCAAATTCCATCCCTAGCAGACCAATATAGACATCCTGAAGTCTTGAAATCTGAAATCCAACCTAAAGGTTCACCAAATTCATCAATAGAATTTATAATCAAAGTAGGTCCTACATCTCCAACAACTGGAATAACTTTCCTATCTTCAACTGGAGAACAAATTCTAGCTCAAGAACTGGAAGTTCCTACTGAAGAAGAGGAAGAAACCTACTTCAAACAATTGGTAGAGGAACCAGAAGAACTAGAATAAAAGCTATATAATCATGTTGCAGAATTGGATATTTATTCTAAAGAAACCATCATGGCTGAAGAAGGAGAAGGAAAAGTACACAATGTAAATGGTGAGCAACATAGGATTGGAGGAGGAGGAGGAAATAGAGGAGACAGAAGAGGAGGTGGTAGAGGTAAAGGAAGGGGAGATCTGAGAGCTTTTGGATTCCCTATCCTTAATGAGGATACAACATTGTCAATGAAAAACATCTCGCCTTATATCCTCCCTAATTTTCATGGAATAAGAAATGAATACCCAAAGAAATTTCTCTTTGAATTTGAAGTATTATGTAGATCATATGATTATCTGCGTGATGCTTAAAAACTAAATTTTTTCCCTGCCACCTCAAAGGATTCAACATTAAAATGGTTTATGAGTTTAGGAATGAATTCTATAAGATCAGGGAACAAATGAAAGATGAATTCTTGGCAAAATAAAAGGATTATTTTATGCCTCATAGAATTAAAGGCATCATCCTCAAAATGGTACAAAAAGAAGATGAAAATCCAGAAGATTTTGTCGAAAGATTTGTGTATAATATCAAAAGGGAAAAATCTGGATGATGAAACTTTGAAAGCTCTCTTACTAAAATCCATTAAAGATGAGTGGACTGATCTTCTCAATCTAATGGGAAAATGTGATATTTCTCAGTCACCATTTTCATATATTTGTCATCTATGTGAACATATTTCAAGAGATAAAGCAAGAACAGGGAAAAGTCCAAGGGATCCTCTTTTATCAAGAGTAAATAAATCTATAGCCGGGAGAGTAAGTACAACATAAATAGGTAGTTTGATTGAAAAATTTTAAACATATATTTTAGGGAGTCTCAGTGAGAAAATTGACACCCTTAAAATACATAACAAGCAGATAGTCGAAAATGTTGCATTATACATCTTTTGTCATAGGTGTAGAAAGAAAAATGCTCTGAGAGAATGTGCTTTAGATTTAAAAAGCATAGCAACCTATACTATATGTGTGAAAAATCATGATACAAAATAATGTCCCTCTATACTAGGTCTTAAGGCTGTGTTCCGTGAGGAAGGAATGCCAAATCAAGTAGACCCTCTTTACTTCATTGCCAAAAGACCATGGAAAAATGTTCAAACGAATCAAAATCAAGGTTTTAATCATCAACAATTTACACAATATTCACAAAATAATTGGAATCCACCTATGCCATTCTAGCCTTGGGCTCAACTGCAATCTTGGAATCAAGGATGGAAAAATCCTTATGGAAGATACTCTTGACATCAACAATATCCGCCACCTTACCCAAATTTTCCACCACAGTACTTCCCTCAAACCAACCAATTACCACAAGCTAAAGCTCAAAATGCAAATCCACAACTTTCTTTTCCATTTCCAGAAAGACCAAATCAATTACCCGTTCCACCACTCCCAAATCCAAACAATAAAACTTCAAAAACATGTTTACAACTTAGGAGAACATAATCCTTAAACTTATATGATAACTCTATTAAATCTGAATAATGTTCAATTAAGGTATTGTAGAGTATTAGAAAGGAAGAAACCATATGTTGTTATTCAAGAAACAGAAAAGAATTCTCAAAAAGATAATAATAACTTTGAAGAAGAAATTTCCCTTCCTTAGAAAGAAAATATTGAAACCAAAAAAAATCCTACACATTCTAATAATACTCCTATTATAGAACAACCTTCAGGATTTATCTCAAGACAACATTTTCCTGAGAGATTGAAAATCGATAAAGGAGTAGAAAAACAAATCATATTACCTAATTATGATATGTTAGATGGATTGAAAAATATATGCATAAAATTTCCTTTACCACAAGCAATAAAAGAAATACCGATGTTTGCCAAAGCAATTAAGGAATTGAGCACTCAAGGATCGGGAAGAGAAAGAAAAGAAATAAAAAGAATTCAACTAGTCAGTAGAATTGTAGATATCATGACAGGGAAGGCTACAATTTAAAAATATTTAGATCTGGGAATCCGCGTTGTGAAAACACACATTAATGGAACTGAAATACCAATTGCACTGATTGATCTAGGGGCAACTATAAACATAATGAGCAACAAGCTATGGATAAATTGAAGCTTCCTAATCTTCAATACACACCAACATTGTTACAATTAGCGTATAGGTGTTGAACATTATAAAAGGTATGTAATTTCCACTTATTTCGTTATCTTTTCCTTTAATTCATAACTTCTTTACATTATGAGATGGGCATATGATGAAGGATTATGATAAAGTTTAAGAGATTTGTGAGTAATGTAAAATGACCAATTATTACCTTTTTTTATGCAGAAAATGAAGAAAATAGAAGATCGCATTTCATAGGAAAATACAAGGCAAAAACCGCTGTTGTCCCTTTGACAAGGAACAACATCCAGACAAAGCAATCCAGATCAGGGCGCATGAGCCAGGAAAATGAAGAAGAAATACCATATCAGTGCAAGAGGACGAAGAGATAAACTGAATGATAATGATATGGTGAATCCCTAAAGATCCTTTCATCCTGAGGGACCGCTACCTTAAGAATATCTGTATCTTTGGTATTTCCACCTGGCCGCTATAAAAAGGGATAGTGATGCTAGCCCAAGAGGCAGATTATTGTTGTTTTATAGAATTTGATGTTGCAAATAGAACTTTGATCATCAACCTTCTTTAAAGAGCAATTACTGTAACTCTGTTTTCATGAATAATACACAAACTTTGTTGTTGTTCCATCTTTGATTATGGAGTAACCATAGCAGTGCATCCCTAGAGGCTAAGGACCCGGCCCTAGTGGATCACTTGCTTTCTGTACTATTATGTTCCAATTCCAAGTAATTTTTGGTTTGATATCTTTTACTTGCTTCATTCAGTAGTCTGTTGTTCCTTGTTATTTTACTGGCTCTGTTATATTTAATTCATATTTGAATAGTAAGGTTATCTTCTGCAACTGAAATGTTATGTTGTTCACTTTCAAATTGTATGGCATTGTTGTTCCTTTACAAATTAACATTACTATTCGTTTACAGAGTAACACTACTGTGCGTTTACAGATTCGTATTGTTGTTTATTTAGCTACGGTTTACCTCTAAGTCTGATTGCTGTTCATGTGGATTGTCATTCCATTAAAACTGTAATTGTTGTTCCTTTACAACTGTGGTTAATATTTATTTTGCTCAAACTTAGATTACTGATTTCATCATTATAGATTCGTTGTGTGTTAACATTTAATTTAGTTCATTGTGCATTTACATTTGATTTAGTTTTCTATTCAATATTTCGTAAGACTTACTTAAGTTTTCTATTCCATTCTTGGTTTGCTATTCAAATCATTTCCTAGTTAAAGATTGTTGATTAGTTCCTTTAGGTTATGATTGCTGCTTAATCCATTCCTGTACTTGAAAGATTTGCTGTTCAATCTTTTCAATAGCTTAGATTATGTTTCCTTTTCTGTTAATTGAAATATCATTTCAAGTGATTGCTTTGGTGTGAATAGAATGATCTGCAACTGTAGTGAACATTGACTATTGCTGTCTGGTTCCTAGATTGGAGATCTTCTCTTTGATTGCTTTTCATTTGCATCAGTTTACAAAGGGAAGAGTTATCATTACTGCACCCTTGACTAATGAGTATTGTAGTTTCTTAAATGAATGATTTAGTTACAAAGCATTTCAATTTCTTGCCATTACATTCAGAGTTTGTTTCCAACATTTATTTACTTTTGTGAAAGCCCTATACTACTAGCATTACTCTTGACAAGTGACCACCTCAGACTGTGTATACTCTTGAGATAAGAAATCATACCTGGATTGATAATTAATGTAGGGTAAATAGAGGTTTAAAAGACCCTTTTTTCTGCTCGACATTTTGGCGCCATTGCCAGGGAAGAGTGTAGCCATTTGTTTCTCTTGAGAGTAGTGTAAGTACCTGATAGGAGAGAATTGGGTTTTAAAAACGGAAGGTAAGAACTTACGTACGGAGCATGCAACAACCCTACTCCCCTGCCTGCTTTCCTACATATTTGTTGTTATTTTGGGTAGAAATCAACATTTGATTTGTGTGCATGACTAACTAGAAAAAGCCTGAAAAGAATCCTAAACGACTACCCAAGCTTGATAAAGCTAAGGGGTCGGCGACCCTTGGCAGATGGACCTTTATAGATGAAATCCTTAAAAAAGAAGAATCTCAGCCTTTAGTAGGACCTATAAAAGTTGCTTCTAGACAACCTACTAGTTACCTTTAGGCCAAAAGATCAACATCTGTAAGGAGAAGGATTTTCAAGAAATTGAGAACTCTAGCCCAAAATCGTTGCAAGAAGGGAACCATAGTAATCTCTACGAAGGGAGAGGAGAAACAGGGGAAACTGAAGAACCAAGATCTCCTCTTGGAATAATTTAGCCATTAAGTAGCCCAGATAAGGGAAGTGCTTTAAAAATCATCTAGAATGAAGTTGAATAACCTCAAGAGAAAAACCCCCCCAGACATTAGGAACTCTCATCATCTCGGACAAAGGAAGTGCTGTTAAGGCCATTCCTGCTTCGTCTAAACAGCCTAGGAATACCCTCCTAGAAATCCAAAAAGGTTATTGGAACATATTTGATCAAATGTCCCAGAACCAGAAAACCCCTCAAACCTCCACACCGCAATATCCATTGTAGATACTGCAGTTAATGCACCTATGAAGGTAATCCCTCTCCAGCACATCCCTACATTCCATGGCCTAACATCGAAAGACCCAGATGCATTTTTGTTTGAATTCGATGTGTTGTGCAGGGGATATGACTATACCACCGATCCCCAAAATCTGAAACTATTTCCCTCTACATTAAAAGGAGTTACTTTACGATGGTTTATGGGCTTGGGTGGAGGTGTTATAAATGACTGGGATCAGATGAAAGATGCTTTCGTAAAGAAATATCAGGATTATTGTAGGTCTAGAGAATTAAAGGATGTAATATTTTAGATGGTAGCTGGACCTAATGAGACATTAGAAGAATATGTTGAACATTTTCAGTATAATCTTCAAAGATCACCTTATGCATCATTACCCTTACTTGACAATGTATTAAAAACAACATTAATTAAAGGTATGAAGGAACAATGGATTAAAACACTAAATATTATGGGAAAAGGAGACATCTATCAATAAGCTTTTGCTAACATCATTGATTTATGTATCAGGAGCTCACGAGGCAGTGCAAAGCTAAAACCAGTAGAACATGACAGGTTTACAAGGGACAACAAGATCTCTAGAGAAGGAGTAACTCGTGCAGAAATTGGAAATTTACTAGAAAATTTCAAAACTGATATATTGGGGACTTTGATAGTGCAGCTCGATATTATGCAAGAAAAGCATAAACAAGAAGAAGCATAGCAAAATCTAGCAATATTCTGTCCCAGACGTAGAAAGAAACACAGCCACAAAGAGTGCCCATTAGATGCAGTTCAAGTTTGCGCTATTTGGACAAAAGACCACTCTATAGAGAGTTACCCCTCACTTCCTGGTTTGAAAGCAGTATAGAAAGAAGCAGAAGAAGAACTAGAACTGGTGTACCTACTTAATCAGTGTCGTTAATGGTAGCCGCCACAACCAGGTATGTTCCCCGATCCATCTTCTTCTTTCCAACCTCTGGAATATCATACTCAGCAATATAATACAATGTGGAAAAATCAACCTCCCTTCTCAAATTGGTCACAACAACCATTTCCTTCATCATCACCATGGCCAAATCAAGCAATCCAATATAATTGGCCAAATTTTCCCTATGCTCCCCCATATTGGCAAAACAATGCATATCCAACACAATGGTCCCCTCCCACTTTGCAAAATCAAGCATGGCAGACAAACTAGCAAAGATTGATGAATCAGCCAGTAGGAACCATTCCACTCCCTCAACCTACACTACAACAAAACCTCCAGTCCAACTTGAGGCCGCAACTCCCAGCCCAACCCAACCCGAATCCGAATAACAGACCGGTGCAATCTGTTCAAATAATTGAAACATCAAAACTAGAAACCGATCTAAGGGAGTGCAATGACCTTCAATTAAGGTCTGGGCACATTATAGAAACTGAGGGAGACAAAAATGTTCAAGTTGAAATCAGTTACCCACAAAAAAACCATTACAAGAAGAAGATGTGGTCAGACAACAAACTCATGACCAAGAAACCACATCTTCTCCCCTATTCCCAGAATGATTAATCATACCATGCCCTATAGAACATCCTGACTTTGATATTATGGGGAACTAAATAATTTGTACATAAAAATCCTGCTCCTCCAAGCTATCCAAGATATCCCAATATATGCAAAGACCCTCAAAGAGCTATGTATAAAAAAACCGAGGAGAATAACAAATAACCCAATAGTCCAAATAGTTGGTACCCAATCTGATCTGTTATTAGGAAGAGAAGCACTTGTCAAATATGAAGACCCAGAAAATCCAATAGTGACAGTGTAAATCAATGGACAAACCTTTTCAAATACCTTAGTTGATTTAGGGGCTGCAATTAATATTTTAACAACCACCACGTGTCAAAAACTGGACATTACATCAGTAGAACCAACTTCCACCTTACTAGAACTCCCTAACCGATCAGTGGTTAGGCCAGAAGGCACACTACATGATGTCATGGTATCCGCTGATTCTTGGGAATATCCTGTTGACTTTCTGATAATAAACCCCAAAAACTGACTGGATGGACATCTGCTAATTTTAGGCAGACCTTGGCTTGTGATGGTGATGCTTACATTAGCTGTCGACAAGGCAGTATGACCATAACTAAAGGGAGTAACATCAAGAATCTAGACCTATACCCTCCAGCCCAGCCAAGTGTAACCATAATAAAAACTAACAAACATCATGTATCATACCTCACCGAAAACATTAGATCCCCATTAACCATAGAATATGCCCTCAATTTCAAAGATGAAACAGAGGATGATGTTATTAACAACTTCATTAACCAAGCTAAATTTAGATCCCACATACAATGTCACATGATAGAGGCAGCATTTGACAATGAGCTAGAAGAAGATCCTCTCAAAGACACTCATTACCAGACAATACCCACCACCTCTGTTTCAAATAGAAAAACTATAGAGATTGAGCCAACAAAAACTTTGAACATCAATAATAAACTGACTCCTGAACAAGAACAGAAGCTGGTCCAAGTACTGAGAAAATACAAGGAAGCTTTTGCATGGTATTATCCAGACATGAAGGGAATTGATCCCCAGCTATGTACACACCACATTTATATAGAAAAGGATGCGAGACCTATTCACCAACCCCAACGGAGACTTAACCCTCACCTGAAAGACATTGTGAAAGATGAATTGCAAAAACTTTTGGATGCAAACTTTATTTATCCAATCTCCAATAGAAAATGGGTCTCTCTGCTAGCAGTGGTGCCAAAGAATAATGGAAAGTGGAAGATTTGTGTAGATTATAGAGAATTAAACAAATCAACCCAGAAAGACCACTTTCCACTTCCATTCATTGACCAGGTATTAGATACATTAGCAGGGAAGAAATTCTTTTCTTTCTTGGATGGCTTTAGTGGGTACAATCAGATTCAGATTGCCCCTGAAGACCAGGAAAAAACTACTTTTACTTTGTCCTTGGGGAACGTTTTCCTATAGAGTCTTACCTTTGGCCTATGCAATACCCCTACCACATTTCAAAGGGCTATTCTCAACATCTTTTCAGATTTAATAAATAAAGGGCTCAAAGTATACATCGATGATTTCACACCATATGGAGATGATTTCGACCAAGCACTAGACACATTGGAAAATGTGCTGCAATGATGTATCGCCACCAGGCTCTGCTTGAGCCATGAAAAGTGCTATATGATGATGACTGAAGGACTCATCCTAGGTCATTATATCTCAGCAGCTGGAATACAAGTAAATCCAGCCAAAATTCAAATAATTTTGTTAATACCTACTCCTACCACACAGACAGAGGTACACCGTTTTCTTGGATTTTCTGGTTATTATAGGAGATTTATAGAACATTTTTCTCAAATAGCTGCACCTCTATACGCACTAACAAGGAATGCTAATTTTGTTTGGACAGATAAATGTGACCATGCTTTTGAGGATCTAAAAAAGTTTGTGTCAACAGCCCCAGTGCTTAGACGCCCAAATTGGGACTTGCCATTTCAAATTTCATCAGATGCTTCAGACACAACTATTGGAGCAGTCCTTGGGTAGGAAGAAGACATAAAACCATATGCAATCTATCAAATTAGCAAGAATTTGTCTCCTACTGAGCTAAACTATACTGTTACTCAAAAATAATTTTTAGCCATAATACATGCTGTGAATAAATTTAGGCATTATATCACTAGATACCTGTTGTTTTATATACAGATCAGTCTACCATAAAATATTTAGCAAATAAACCAATCACAAATGATAGAGTAACAAGATGGTTGATTTTATTGCAGGAATTTGACATCACAATAAAAGATCAACCTGGGAAAGAGAATCCTGTAGCTGATTTTCTCTCACGAATGCTGAAGCAAGTGGATGCAGCAACAGTCGAAGATCAATTTCCATATGGACATTTATTCGCTATTACTATCAAGACACCCTAGTACACTAATGTTGCAAATTATTTAGTAGTAGGAAAATTACCAAAGCATCTGACCCCCAATGAACGAAAATAGA
Source organism: Pinus taeda (assembly GCA_000404065.3). NCBI lineage: Eukaryota > Viridiplantae > Streptophyta > Pinopsida > Pinales > Pinaceae > Pinus > Pinus taeda. Next base: position 103,853 of record APFE031272104.1, on the reverse strand, counting down.
TTGTGCAACGTAGTACCCGATATTCTTGGATTGGGGGCTAGCTATTTCATATAGGGGCAGATATGCACATCAGAAGATGCGTCCATGAAGATGAAATATTTGATATTTTGAAAGCCTGTCACGATGGACCATGTGGCGGACATTTCGTAGATCGAAGAACTGGTCACAAAGTTCTGTAAACAGGGTATTACTAGCCCATAATCTTCAAAGACATGAAGAAATTTGTTCAAGCCTATGGCAGTTGTCGAAGAGCAAGATGCCCTGACAATCCGACGAAATGCCTTTGAACACACAACTAGTCATCGAACCATTTGAGAAATGGACACTAGATTTTGTTAGTCCGATCAACCCATCATCAAACCAGAAAACATATATTTTGGTAGCAGCTAAGTATGTGACCAAATGGGTTGAAGAAGACGCACTTCCAAGAGCTACAAAAGACTCTGTCATTCATTTCCTGTTCCAAATATTTGTGCGATATGGCCTCCCAAGATACATAATCACGGATGGAGGACCACAGTTTGCAGGTAATAAAATTGCTGCAACATTAAAAAACTATCATATTCAGCACAAGATTACCACTACATACCACCCACAGGCAAATGGCCAAGTATAGAGCACGAATAAAGTAATAGAAGAAATATTAACAAAAACCATTGCATCACACAGATGCGATTGGGCTACAAGATTGCCAGAAGCCTTGTGGGCATACCGAACAACTTGGAGAAACACCGCCAATTATTCACCATATCAGCTAGTATTTAGAAAGGAACCCATCTTTCCAATAGAGTTTGAAATACAAACGTTCAGAACAACACAGGAAGTTGGTCTACATTTAAATGAGGCCCAGAATAATAGACTACAACAAATCAACGAGCTCGATGAAATGAGGCTCTCGGCTCTTCAACATACTACATTAATCCAACAACAGGGAAAAAAATGGCACGACGCCCTCATAAAAAAGAAATTCTTCCACGAAGGAGATTGGGCACTCCTATACGATTCCAGGTTTCAGGATTCTCCAAGAAAACTTCAAACTCGCTGGCTAGGAAAGTATGAAATCTAGAAGGTGCATGATAATGGCACCATTACTTTAACTACCATTGATGGATCTAGACATACCTTTAAAGCAAATGGCTACTGAGTTCGACTATACTTCAACCCACTTACTTGGGAATCCTTCTACCAGCAACTCTGAGAAGATTCTGACATGCAGATTCTAGTTGAGGAAGAGAACTATTCCTTGCCTTTGGTTCACTAAGTAATTTGATTGCTTTTAAATTCTGTACATAACTTTTTCTGTTCTGTTTGTGTAAATTACTTTTTGTACATATTTATGCATTTCTACAATTTTTTTTACATTTTGTTGTTCCTTTCCAAAGGAATAGCACTTTCACGTCTTGTTGCACCTTTCCAAAGGAACAACATTTTTGTCGTTTTGTTGTTCCTTTCCGAAGGAACAACACTTTTGCATTTTGCTGTTTCTTTCCGAAGGAACAAAATTTTCACTGTTTTGTTGTTCCTTTCCGAAGGAATGACACTTTTGCATTATGTTGTTCCTTTCTGAAGGAACAAAATTTTTGCTATTTGTTGTTCCTTTCCGAAGGAACAACACTTTTGCATTTTGTTGTTCCTTTCCAAAGGAACAACATTTCTGCCTTTTGCTATTCCTTTTCGAAGGAACAACACTTTTGCATTTTGTTGTTCCTTTCCGAAGGAACAACATTTCTGTATTTTGTTGTCCCTTTTCGAAGGAACAACACTTTCATGTTTGTTGTTCCTTTCCGAGGGAATAGCATTTCCACATTTTTGTTGTTCCTTTATGAAGGAACAACACTTTCACATTTTTCTGTTCCTTTCTAAAGGAACATGACATTCGCATTTTTGTTGTTCCTTTCTGAAGGAACAATAATTTCATTTTTGTTGTTCCTTTCTGAAGGAACAATAATTTCATTTTTGTTGTTCCTTTCCAAAGGAACAACATTTCCACATCTTTTGTTTGTGCTTACTTTATTTGTTGTTATGATTAAGGAACAACTATTGTTCCTTTCAAGGAACAACACTTTCGAGTATGTTTTTTTCCTGTTTGCTTGTGATTTCTATGTGTAAACATTCTTTTGCTATCCTTCTAAAGAAACGATAGTTGTTCCATCTAAAGAACAACACTTTTTGAGTGCATTTTTCTTCTTTTTCTGTGTATGTGTGTTTTACCATTTAGAATGTTTTGTTGAGCGATGGTCATTTAAGGCATAGCTATATATTTATGCAAGAATACAAAAACTAGAGGATACTGAAATCAACAAATCAAAGAAAAATCGTCATCTTTAAAAGAAATTTCTTTGAGGTGATAAGAGAAAAGAGGAAAGGACACAACTATTTATATCACTTTGCTATCGTTTTTTTCACTAATACCAATGTGATTGATTATTTTTTTATCATGATGGTTCTTTCTAAATCCCCATAATTCTCTTTGATCATTATTATTGAATAAGAATAAGGGAATATTTTTCTCTATTAAGATGTGTATACTTCTTCCACCATCCCTACTCTTAAGGAGTGTTGAGCCACCCTCTCTATATAAATAGGAAAATTTTTATATAAAAGAAAAGAAGAAAAATAAAAGATGTATATCTATATGATTACTAATATGATTTGTCGGATGAAGGATAGGGGTTCTCATCAAGAGCCAACCTACCATGATCATAAGGAAGAAAGTGAAGTGGCATTCCCACTATGGCCACCACACCAGGGATATGATCCAAGAGGCACATCAGAAAAATAAAAAGTCCTTGGAACAAGAGGTCTCATCATGAGCTGGCCTGCCCACCTTTCACTCCTTCCTGGTGAATGGCATTGTGATTCATCTGGTTACGAAGCCAGCACAATGGCTGCCATTCTGACATTGCATAACACTTTCCTAAGAATACACAAAGGATTATGGTTCCAAGGGTGAAATAAGCAACTCTGTCAAGGTTATAGACACCTGTGGGCAACAGAGCTCTATTGATGGTATTGAAGTCATATTTCTTATACACCAATAGTCATTATAAACCCTTCTTATATCTTTATAGTGATTTCAAATGAGATTATGTTATATAACCCTTTCGAACCTTTGATACATGAAAATCATTTTCAAATCAATCATGATGGTTAAAGTGGATAATGACCGCATAAGAACTTTTATTCACATCAGCTATCATATTCTCCATTTTTTGCATCATATGACGCCATTTCCAGATTTATTAGCGATTTCATCATACACCTCAATTTCGGTAATCCACTCATTTTTGTAAACATGTTATATATCTATACGTTGTTTCTTTATTCTATTGTACGATTGCAGTTCAACATGTTGCTCCTTTATTTGACGGCCGAGGACGACCTATCACATTACAGGGGGCCACGGGTGATCTCCATAATTCACGAACATATGTGTCAGCTCATTATTCGAAGGTATTATGACTTCACCAAAACTCGGGAATAGCAAGCCTAACGGTATTGTGTTTCCCAATATGCATGGCTTGCTGTTCCAATGCCATTTCCGTGTTTTTCTTTGCAAAAATTAGCAGTAAGGTAAAAAATTGAACAGCTTGATGTTCCATCATCTTCTCGGTGTTTTCTTAACAGTGAGCTAAAAATTTGAACAGCTTGTTGTTCCATCATCATCTCTGTGTTTTTATAATGTGCTAAGCGTGAATAAGATGGGAGGAAGATCAATTTGTAGTGAGCCACAAGTGTTAATGGTCTTTGACGCTACATGAGAAATCTTAGCAAGGGCAGGATGGCTAGCTTACCTTAACTATCTACAACAATCTAATGAGACGTGGCAATCACGTTTCTGCAAAATTTGCAGGAAAATCATTCCATGGTGAGAGGGAGATAGATAGCAGTCACAGATGACATAATTTTTGATTTTTTGGGACTGCCAGCCATTGGACCTATATGGACTCTGAAAAAGGTGAGACTGCAAGACATCATAACTGTCTTCCAGGATGAAAGTCAAAAGCTTACTATCAATGGGAAAGGAGTCCTGCAGGTAACCCTAGGGAAGCCTTGGGCAAAATTGGTGAGAATTATCCAAAGCTACATCACTTGCAATGGTAGAAAAGATGTGGTAAAACCACGCCATATCAAACTTTTAGCCATGTTAAAGTAAAAATGTGTTGTGAATTTGCCTGCATTCTTAAACTTTCTATTACATGATGTTTCCCGAAGCATGAGAAAATCTTGCCATGTAGAGTCATTAGTAAGCCGTCATGGTTTAATTCAATTGATAGTCAGTTACAATCTTGCCCAATAGCAGACTAGTTGGGAAGAACTGATTTTCTTGATAGATGAGGGACTGGCCTTGCCAGCCCCAACACGAAAACATACTGCTAGCACATCAAGTAGACCACCAAAACAAAGACAATCTGTCAAATTGGCAAGGAGGAGGGGAATGCTTGGAAATTCCCAGAGAAACATTAGCCAGCTTGTGGAAATACATGATTTAGAAGATGAACAACCCCCACAACTTGAAGGTGGGAAGAATGAAGAAGAATTGGAGGAAAATGATGAAGAAGAACTAGAGGAGGAGTCGGAGCAATCGGTCAGGAAGAAGGGGAAGAAACAGAGAAACACAGTAAAAATTTGCTGCAAAACCCTCTGCAATAAGATGAATTGGCCCAAATTTTGGCCAATATGGGTGAGTATGTCCAACCTCACTGTCCACTCAATCCCCATACCAAAGAAGGGCCGCAAGAATACTCTGCTCATGATAAAAGTGCATCTAAGGAAATGTGTGATGAGGAGGAAGAAGAAGAGGATCACTTTGCTCATGATAAGAGTTTATCTGGGGAGAAGAGTTTTGATGAGCAGGAAGAAGAACAATCTATTCCTAGCTAGAATACACCCGAAGAATTACATGAGGAAGAAGAGGTAGAAGAAGAAGCTTCCCAGGAGACAACAGAACAAACCAGGGATTCTACCCCTGAAAAACATGATCAACAGAACACTGAGGAGGTGTTCCAAGAAGGAAACATGGAAATTGGCCAAGGTGAAGGTACAATTCCTGAGGTACAAATCCTAGGCCTAAAAAAACAAATGGCTATTCCTTCTAAGAAAACAGATGAAATTAAAAAATTGTGAAAGGAACAACAGAGATTGCTTAAAGTAATTAAGCAAATTCGACAACAAATAAGAATCTTGAAAATGGGGAAGAACTAAAAAGGAACCTCTGAGGCAAAGCATGCAACCAACCACACAAAACCCCATAAGAAAAATACCAAGAGGACTCAAGTCAAACCTATTATTCAGAATCACAAGGAACAACATTTGGCTGTTGCAAATGAAGGAACACAACCGGACAGCACACCGGCCTGTGACAAGGGAGTCCATACAGACCAGACAATCTGTGAGAAGGAAACTCAAACATAAAGACTAGATGCCACAATAAGGAGATCCAAGTATATCTCCAGCCCAAAATTGTCATAACGGATAATGACCTGAGGATAGTAACTATGCAAAAAGATTTGGCACAAGCCCAACGAATGATAGAGAAACTCACAGAGTAAACTGTTCCTCAAGAAAAATATCAGAAGTTACAATAGCAGCTAAATAACATCAATGTGTCGGAAAGCCAAGCCTTCAATGGATGGCAAAAGGCAGAGGAAAGATTCAAAAAGGTAACCCATAGACTAGACATAGTTATAAATCAAATGGATACCTTATGTTCTCTATATACTAATGTTCTAGCATGTAGGGCACCCTCCAGAAACTATGCTTTATTTTCGATGGAAAGATATTTACAATTGAAAATTAAGGCCTTGAAGGCAGGAGTGCCTATAGAGATAAAAACCATTTATGATTTCATAAAATGTTGTAAGAATTATGGGTGAAAGTTTAGCGATTTTTATGTGGATTTTATTTGCACTATCTTGTGTTAGATGGAGAAATAGAACAGAACCCTAGCCCTTTTGTGGGTGATGTCCAACTTCAGGCATTTATTTCTTTTGGTGTTAATCAGATAAAGTGGCTTAAAGCCTACAATATCTTCCAAGGATAGGAGAATGGGTTAGATCTATGGGTAAGGGGTGAACCTAGAGACCCATTACAATTATGGAACAAACATAGGAGCTTAATGAGAACTCAGGGTCTCATCCAGACATTGGGACGTATTCACACAACAATCATTTGAAAAGGGTTACAATACTTCTTAACCATCAAAGACCTCGCCATAGTAGCAGCCAAATTCTGATACCAGAATTCTAATTGGAATATCCAAAATAGAGAACCATTCAATTATGAGAATTTTAAGCTAGTTGCTGACTTCTTGGTTATCTATGGTGACCTTATCTTGAGAGAAGGCCAGTCTTTGTTAGGCTGTAGGTTCTGAAGTCCAGTCATTTGGTATCCTGCACTAGGGTATAAAGCCTTATATGAATTGCCTGAAGGTCATACAGGGCATATTTTTGAAATATTAGCTAGGAATCATGGTTGTAGACCATCGACTGAGAATCCTTCTCCAACCTATTCTGTAACTTCCTTGGATGTCAATTACAATGTTTTCATGAGGGCATGAAAAAGGGTAAGCAAGGGGGTGTGTTGAGCATTAGAAAAGGTATGTACTTGTTGCTTATTTCATTATCTTTTCCTCTAATTCATAACTTCTTTACATTATGAGATTGGCGTATGATGAAGGATTATGATAAAGTTTAAGAGATATGTGAGTAACGTAAAATGACTAATTATTACCTTTTTCTATGCAGAAAATTAAGAAAATAGAAGATTGCCATTTCAGAGGAAAAGACAAGGAAAAACCCACTGCTGTCCCTTTGACAGGGAACCACATCTAGACAAGGCAATCCAGATCAAAGCGCATGAGCAAGGAAAAGGAAGAAGAAATACCATATCAGTGCAAGAGGATGAAGAGATAATTGAAGGATAACGATATGGTGAATACCTCGGGATCCTTTGATCCTGAGGGATCGCTACCTTAAGAATATCTCTATCTTTGGTATTTCTGCCTGGCTGCTATAAAAAGGGACAACACTGCTAACCCAAGTGGTGGATTATTTTTGTTTTATATAATTTTCTATTGCAAACTGAACTTTGATCATCAACTCTCCTTAAAGAGCGATTACTGTAATTATGCTTTCATGAACAATACATAAACTTTGTTGCTGTTCCATCTTTGATTATGGAGTAACCGTAGCAGTGCATCCCCGGAGGCTAAGGGCCCAACCCTAGTGGATCACTTGCTTTCTGTACCATTATGTTCCAATTCCAAGTCATTTGTGGTTTGATTTCTTTTACTTGCTTCATTCAGTAGTCTGTTGCTCCTTGTTATTTCACTAGATCTGTTATATTTAATTCGTATTTGAATAGTAAGGTTATCTTCTGTAACTGAAATGTTATGTTGTTCACTCTGAAATTGTATCACATTGCCATTCATTTACAAATTAACATTATTGTTCGTTTATAGAGAAACATTGTTGTGTGATTACAGATCGATATTTTTGTTTATTTAGCTTTAGTTTACCTCTAAGTGTGATTGTTGTTCATGTGGATTTCCATTCCATTCCAACTGCAATTGTTGTTCCTTTATAACTATGGCTAATATTTATTATGCTCAAACTTAGATTACTGATTTCATCATTATAGATTCATTATGTGTTAACATTTGATTTAGTTCAATGTGCATTTACATTTGATTCGGTTTGTTGTTCAATATTTTGTAAGACTTACTTAAGTTTGCTGTTCCATTCTTGGTTTGTTGTTCAAATCATTTCCTAGTTAAACATTGCTGCTTAGTTCCTTTAGGTTACGATTGCTGCTTAATTCATTCCTGTATGTTAAAGCTTTGTTGTTCAATTTTTTCAATATCTTAGTTGTTGTTCCCTTTTCTGTTAATTGAATTATCATTTCAAGTAATTTCTTTGGTTTGAACAGAATGATCTGCAACTGTAGTCAACATTGACTATTGTTGTTTGGTTCCCATATTGGAGATATTCTCTTTGATTTCTTTTCATTTGCATCAATTTACAAAGGGAAGAGTTATCATTACTGCACCCTTGACTAATGAGTGATGTAGTTTCTTAAATGAATGATTTAGTTACAAAGAATTTCAATTTCTTTCCATTACATTCAGAGTTTGTTTCCAACATTTATTTACTTTTGTGAAAGCCCTATAATACTAGCATTACTCTTGACAAGTGACCTCCTAAAACTAAGTACACTCTTGAGATAACAAATCGTACCTAGATTGATAATTAATGTAGGGTAAATAGAGGTTAAAAAGACCCTTTTTACTGCTCGACAATAGGTTTGTAATTAAACATGATAGTGTGTTAGAAGATATATATGTATCCTTAGATTCTTGGGAATATACTGTTTATTTCCTGATTTTAACACCCAAGAATAATTTAGGAGGACATCCATTAATTTTAAGAACGCCATGGTTAGCTACAGCTGATGATTTTATCAGTTGTAGATCAAGAGACATGTTTATCTTAGATGGAAGCTGAACAAAGAAATTTACATTGTACCCACCTGAGAAAAAAATGATAGAAGTAGAAAATGAAAAATGGATAGATGATAATAGCGATATACAACCAATTTTCACTATTACACAAATAAATGAAGAGGATAAAATTTTAAATTCAATAGAAAATAATGAACTCTGTTTATATTGTGACAATAGTAAGGATTTCCAAGAAAAATGTAATATTTAATATCTATCATCTAGACAAATGACTTTCCATTATATGGAAAAATTTGGAAACTCTTCAATAGAAATTCTTCCATGGGAAATTTTGAATATCAATGAAAACCTCGAAGAATTACAGAAAAAGGAACTAGTAGAAATATTGCAAAGACACTCTTCTGCATATGCATGGGAATACACAAATATGAAGGGAATTAATCCTAAAACTTGCATGCATCATATTTATATTGAAGCAAATGCTAGACTAGTTTGACAACCACAAAGAATAATGAATCCAAATTTAAAAGAAATTCTCGAAGAAGAATTGCAGAAACTGTTAAATGTAAATTTCATTTATCCAATATCAGAAAGTTAATGGGTTTCACCCCTACTAATCGTTCCTAAGAAAAATGGAAAATGGATAGTATGTATTATTTATAAGGAATTGAATACAGCTACTTTGAAATATCATTTTCCACTTCCATTCATAGATCAAGTTTTAGACACATTAGCAGGAAAAACGTATTTCTGATTCTTCGACGGTTTTCGTGGGTATAATCAAATTCACGTAGCACCTGAAGATCAAGACAAAAACACATTCACCTATCTATGGGGGACTTATGCTTACTAGGTACTTCCTTTTGAAGTATGCAATGCCCCAACAACATTCCAAAGAGAAGTACTAGGAATTTTCTCTGATCTTATTCATGATTGTGTGGAAGTGTATATGGATGATTTTACAGTTTATGGAAATTATTTTGAAGAAGCACTTGAAAATTTAGAAAGAGTTCTCATAAGATGCAAAGAAGAAAATCTTTCATTAAGTCATGAGAAATGTTTTATGATGTTTAATGAAGAAATTGTTTTAGGTCACCATATTTTAGGAAATGGAATTAAGGTAGACTCATCTAAAGTAGAAATTATTTTCAAATTATCAATCTAAAGTTGTCCAAGAGATGTTAGGAGTTTTCTTTGTTTTACTGGATATTATAGAATATTCATAGAAACCTTCACCAACATTGCATCTCCACTCTTGAAATTACTCACCAAAGACTGTGAATTCAGTTGGAACTATGATTATCAAAAGGATTTTGAAACTTTTAAAAAGAAGATCTCTGAAGCACCTATCTTAAAAGGACTTAATTGGACATTTCATTTTCATATATCAACTAATGCTTTAGGCACAACTTACGGACTTGTGCTATGACAAGGAGATCTCATTCCTTATGCCATTTATTATACCAGTAAAAATTTAACTCTTGCAAAGGAAAATTGTTAGGTCCCTATAATACTAGTGATTACCCCCTTCTTTTTTTTTGAGTAAAGTCTATTCTATTGACATTAAAAAAAAAAAGATATATACAGAGAGGATTTAACCTCTGAGAGTGCCTTGGCCATCTCTTTGTCAAGAAAGCTTTACAAAACTGACTGTTCCTTCTACTCTTACAACTGATGAGCATATCCTGTGGAACAAGAGCAGAACTAGAAGAAGCTAGAAGTGGGCCTAACAGTACTGAAGGATTAAACTAAAATCCAGATTACAAAGTGAAAACATGATTAATAACTTAGCTTTTAGCCAAAAATCTCAAAATTCTTGCCTCCGGTTGGCTGCTAGCTGGATATCGCCTTGCCCAACGACGTAACATTAAATAAAAAAAACTGGAAAACCAGAAACAGAGTGGCTGCCTTGAAGCTTCAAACACTGTGCTGACATTTACTTGGGTTCATCAGGGCCCTGATCCTTCTCCTCGTCCGAGGCACGCTCCCAGGTGACCATCACTCCATCTTCAACATCTGTTGGATTTACTCCTAGGGGGAGCTTGAGATACAGAATGTTAGGGTAGGTGTTATCTGGCCACCTATCCATCTTACTTGCCTGAGCCGAGGCCTGCGGAGTTCCGGCTATACCTTGAGACTCCCCTTCCATCCCCTCTGCAGGAGGATTAATACTGTGTTCCTCCAACTGACTCTGCACCGAATTGACCATAGGAGAGAGAGACTGGTCCTTTGAATCTTACTCTGTGCTCATGAGATCCTCCTCCTACGACGAATTGACCAGAGGAGTGGGAGAGTGTTCCTTCAATGTTGCCTCCAGGCTGACTAGATCCTCCTCCTCTTCTGAGAAGATGACAGTAACCATAGCAGTGACAAGCGGTTTGGTCAACCGGCTTTTGAAACGGAATTTGGCGGTTTGCACCGAGTTGTTTATCGAAGAGACAGACTCTTCAGAGGCCTGGGAGGGTGGATAGGCTATGGCGAGTGGAGAAATGCGTTGAGAAGTAGGGCTGTCGCGTCCTCCCAACCCTCCCCTAAGACCCGAATTGCGTCCTCTCCTGGGAGTTGCTCTGAGGCGAGGAGCCATCTGCACTTGGTTCTGCTAGATAGACACACTCGAAAACAGAGGGTGAAGGAACAAAGGCAGCAAATTGGCAATATGCGAGACCGAGGACCAGCCAGAAGAAAATGAGACCCCAGTTTTTAGCCCACCAACAACCAATTCAGCAACCCAACTATGCTTATTTGCCACTATATTAAGCCCGTCCCTCACCCAGGCCACTACAGCAGAGTTACAAACAAAAGAGGGACTGCTATCAGGTTTGAGACACCGAACATCAATTGTGGAGACAAAGAGGGATTTCATTGCGCTTACCTCCAGCAACCGAGAGCGAGACCAGGGTCACTTCGCCTGAGGGCGTTGCAGCTTCCCTCGCAAGCAAGACCACCATGAATCTCCCCTGATACTAACATTTAGCATATACAAACCATCAGCTGCGTCTTCCCCTGTGGATAGGCTTACATCTGGTCTCCATAAAAGCACCAAAGTGACTGCCATCATCATCTGGCTTGTCAACCTAACATCCTCTGTCTGCGTACTTGGGGAGTGCATCGGTAATAAATTGCAGTGAATGCCTTTCACCTCACACTGGATATGAACCCGAGACTCGTCCTCCGCCACCTGCCAGCTGCTGTCTGCACGTGGCTTCATCGGTAAAATCATTAAAGGCTAATGAATTCACCCGCATCCGGGTGTGATTCTTCCCTTGATTGCATATCTCTTGATAATATGGATTGAAAGGTGGAAACTTCTGTCTCCAAGGCTATGCCTTGTAGAGGCCCTTCAAAGAACTCCTTTCCCCTGTCCACTCCTAAATTAGCAAGAAAGTCTGCTAGCTTGTTTCCTTCTCTTCTGATATGCTTGAAGGATAGAGCCGAATTACTGCATAGCCATTGTTGAAGATGCTCAAGTCTAGTGGCCATTCTCCAACTGCTGCTTACCTTGTGAACTGTTGAGCCCTGTTTTAGTTTTGAGGCTATATTGATGATGATTTGAGAGTCCCCTTCCACTATAAGAGGGATGAACTGATGTACCTGTGCTATGTTAAGCCCTCGCCATAGTCCTTCCAATTCTGCTGCATTATTAGTATTCCAACCAATTGAGCCAAAGTAGGTGATGAGAGGGTTGCCCTGATGATTTCTTATTATTCCACCATAGCCTGTGCTTCCAAGATTCCCTTTCGATGCCCCGTCAAAGTTGAGTTGGAATACATTGATGGGCGAAGGTGTCCAGTAGGTAGAGGACTCTTGATGCTTGGATGAGTTTTCTTTGGAAAAATTTGAACTTTGTAATTGGATCTGCCAGTTGCTCCATATAGCTTGTTCCTGTATAGTAGAAGGAAACTCCTCCTGAGACCAGCCTTTAATAGACAGAGTTTCTTGAATGTTTTTATGCATCATTTTCCATAACTGCTCCATTGTCATTGCTTGGTCTTTAAATATCCGTCGGTTTCTCTCCTTCCATATATTCCACATCAATAACCATGGTATAATTTTCCAGAGAGTGTTTAGAATGTTGCTTTGATATGGCTTTTGGGTCCAGCTACGTAGAGTACTCTTTAGGTCTTCCATCACTCGACCTTCCTTTCGACAACGGAATGTAACTTTTTCCCAGAGTTGTCTTCCTAGCGGGCAGGTTTGCATAAGGTGCAGACCCGACTCCTCTTCCTGTTTGCAATTGAGGCATATTGATGGACCAGCAAAGTTCCTTTTTCTCAGATTATCCCAAGTGAGAATTTTATTGTGTGCCAGGAGCCATAGAAAAGTAGAAACTTTCGGCCAAATGGGCGGAATCCATATTTTGTTCCATAATTTGTCTTTAATTGCTCTGTCTTTTATAATAAGTTTGTAAGCCTCTTTAGTTGTGAAGGTGCCCTTTTCTTCATATCCCAACCTGAGCACATCCATACCTGCCATCTTTAGAAATTTTCGTTTTTGAAGTTCTGGTGATAAAGAGAGTTGGATTTGCTCCGCGCTTGTCGGTAAGATGTTGCGCGCTTCAAGCCACTCCCTGTGATCTTGTTCGTTATGTGGTCTCCAGTATTGGTTTACTTTATCCATCTGGTTTAGATCTCGATCTGGTATGCCCTGTATTATACTTTTGAGGTTTGGGAGTTGCTGCCATGAGTCTCCCCAGAACCTAGCTCTAAGGCCATCTCACACCTCCCAAAAACTATGTTGTTGTATTATCTCTTTGTGTTTGATGGCTGAGTTCCATATTACCGAGCCTTTGCTAACTTCGGACATTCTGAGATGCTCCTCCAAGGGCAGGTTTCTAGCATATTTCGCTGTCCATAGGGTAGCCCAAGGTGTGCCAGGATTTGAGAGCCATTTCCACCATATTTTTGCTCCCATTATTATGTTGCTATGTTCTGGATCTCTTAATCTAATACCTCCTACGTTTTTAGGGAGATAGGCCTTCTCCCAATTAACCAGGGCCCATTTTCGATTTGGTCCCGAGCTTCCCCAGAGGAAATTATGCTGCAGCTGTTTGATAGCTTTAAGTACCCATTTCGGCGCTGCCATGATAGAGAACAAATATATCGGCATGGACTGAAGAACTGATTTGATTAGTACAATTCTACTAGCCATATTGAGGGCTCTATGGGTCCAGAGGAAGAGTCTGGCTTCCAGTTTTTCTAACAGGTTGGTCCAAGAGGCGTGCTTGAGCGCAGACACGATTAAAGGAGCCCCTAAATATTTGGAAGGCAGAGACACTATGGAGAAGCCTAGGATTCGCACAATAGCTCTTTGGGTCGTAGGTGGCGTATTGAAAAAGAAGGGCTGGGATTTAACTCTATTGATGAGGGCGCCTGAGGCCAAAGAAAAATTATTGAGAAGAGAATTAAAAGATCGGGCTTCTTGGATTGAGGGATGGCCGAATAACATGTTGTCATCTACGAATTGCTAGTGAGAGACGGCAGTAGCTTGGTGGAGAGCAATACCTTTGATTTTGTGGGAGAGGATAGCTGAGTTGATGCTGCATCCTAATCCTTCAGCCATGATGACAAACATGAATGGCGAAAGAGGATCTCCTTGTCTAATTCCTCGTGATGGTCGGAAGGTGGAAGAGGGGATACCATTGATGAGGATAGAGAAGAATCTGGAGGAAATTAGATTGCTTATCCATCTGACCCAGGAAGGAGCAAAACCAAAAGCTTTGAGGATTATTTGCATATATTCCCAGCTTATACTATCAAAAGCTTTGGATAAATCAATTTTGAGTAACATACCTGGTTTTTTTGCCTGCTTGAGAGAATGTATTATTTGATGGGTTAAGATTATCCCATCCGTAATCTGTCTTCCCTCTACGTATCCGGATTGTTTTGGTGAGATAATGAGGGGCAACAAGGGCTTCAGTCGTAGAGAAACAACCTTGGAGACGATCTTGTATATTATGTTGCATAGTGCTATTGGTCTATACTTGTCTGGTGAATGTGAATCCTCTGCCTTGGGGATCAATGCAATAAATGTTGCATTCATACCTGGGTACATCCATCTTAGAGTTTGTGATTCTTCCACTACCTGCCAAACTTCCCATTTGATCATCTCCCAAAAGTGTTGGAAAAAATTTGAAGTAAATCCATCTGGTCCAGGTGCCTTTCCTGCTTTTAGTAGATTCACTGTTGTTTCAACCTCTTGAAGACTTATAGGCTTGAGAAGAAGAGTGTTGTGGTCTTCAGTGATTAATCTAGGTATATGTCTGATAATTTTGTCGATCTCCTCTTTCCTATTTATATTGGGTTCTTGGTTTATTTTCTTGAAGTAGTTGAGGAATTCCTTTTCTATTCCTTCATGAGTTTCAATTTTGGTGCCCTGTTCATCCTTGACATAAGAGATTTGGTTGCTCATTCTTCTTTGAACTGTAGTTTTGTGAAAAAACTTCGTATTCTTCTCCCCCTCCTTCAGCCATTTGACCCTTGATTTTTGCCTCCATAGTATTTCCTCCTGTAGGTCTCGTTCTAGGACTTTTTTTTCCGTATCTTGCTCCTTCTGAGATAGCTCTTCCGACCGTCCCTCAGAGATCATTCTTTGCTGAATCTCTTTCATTTCTTTATTGAGGATTTCCTTTGCTTTGAAAATGTTTCCGAATGTGGTTTTGTTCCAGCGTTTTATTTCCACTTTGAGGTACTTCAGCTTCCTTTGAAATCTAGACATTTTGAACCTTCAGTTGGGTTGAAGTTTTGCCATGTGCCTCTGATGAATTCATGGAATTCCGGATGAGATAACTAGAACCCTTCAAACCTGAAGGGACGTCGTGTATTGTTACCTGGGCTGTTCCAATGCAGAGCAATGGGCCAATGATCTGATCCTGAATATGGAAGGATGGAGGCGGTGAATTCACCCCCTATGTGTACCGCATTATCTGAAATTAAAAAACGATCCAGATGCAAGGCTATTTGCTGTGGATCTGCCCTTTCATTGCTCCAGGTGTAGAGGCCATTTGCTGTAGGCAGGTCGATTAGCCAATTATTTTGAATAAAGTCTTTCAATATTGAGCCGTCCGTGTTTACTCTGCAGCGTCCTCCTTTCTTTTCCTCCATTGACGCAATCATATTGTAATCTCCCCCTGATACCCAGAGTAAATATGTCCTATCTGCATTTAGCTGCACTAACACATCCAAGATTTCCGCCTTGTGTTGAGTTTCTTGCAGGAAGTAAACATTTGTTAGATGGCCATAAATATTCATCCCGAGTAGGTGAAAGGTTGCTTGAATGAAGTGTTTGTTTGCATGTATGTTTTCTAGGTGGATCCTTCTTACATCCCAGAGCACTGCAAGTCCCCCTAAGGCTCCTTGAGCATCCACAGCCGTTACTAATCCTCCTAGCCATGCTTTAGCTGCTATTTTTTCCAAAAATGTCGAATTGCATTTAGTCTCCTGCAAAAAAAGAATTGCTGGCGTTTCCTCCATTAACATATTTTTTAGAAGTATTCCTTTCCTTGGGTAGTTAAGCCCTCGAATGTTCCATGAAATCAGCTTCATTGAGAGGGTTTAGGGTCAGTATTAAAATACTTGGTTAGTTTGGCATATATGCCTGACTCAACCAAGACCTCTCCAATCTTGATGGTTCTTTCTAAGGTGGTTTTCCTTCCTCGCTTTTTACTGTCTTTGGTGATGAACTTCCCATCCCATTGACTGCCAATTTGAAGCCCTAAGGAAAATTTTTTTTGAGCTTTGTTGAGAACTTCTACTAGATTATCCACTTGTTTATCAGGTATTTTGTCGAAGTTACCTGTTTTGCATGCTTTTTCCAGACCTAAGATATCTAGTTCACCAATATCTATTGATTCTGTATCTTCTTCCATGAAGTGTGATTCTTGATAGCTTCCATCTGCTTCTTTTTCTTTGCTCGCGCTAAGATTGGTGTTGTCTATTTCCATATCCGGAATGCTCCATATTTCTTGGACAGATTCGTTCTTATTTCTACCTTGAACTGTCTCCTTTTCCCCTGCTTCCGGTTGTTTTCCTATTGTCGTTGCCTGCTTAGTTCTTCCTTTATCTGTCTGGGAGATTGGGTGGTTCTGCGAATCATCCTGGGCTAGGACCGCAAAACTATTGCTTGTAGAGGGTTTTGAGGGGTCCTCTAATGATTTCTTAGGAGGCGTTGTAGATTTTCTGTTTCCTCTTCTTCAATTTGTTACTTTGGTGAATCCATCAGAAGACTGTTGTTCCTGGTTGACTTGAACTGTAGGTTTAATGTTTAGAGGACAATCTCTAAATAGATGTCCTAATGCATGATATTTCCTACACCTAAAAGGGACATGCTTGTAGTCAATTAATTGAATCCAATCTTGATCTTCATGAAAAAGACGTACTGTATCAGGCAGAGGTTGTTTCAGATCCATATAAACGCAGATCCTGGCATAGGAGGCATGAGAGGTATGTCTTATTGTCTTTTTTTCTTTTTCTACCTTGACAAATTCCCCTAGGACTGCTCCAATGGCTTTTAGGGACTCCTCCTCCCAGTATTCCCATGGTAGCGAATACAATCTGATCCAGACTGGTGCCCAGCTCAGATCTTCCTTGTCTGGGTTGAAACAAGCTACCCATTCTCTTAGAAAAAGCCCAACAGAATTAAAGAAGTAAGGTCCCCCATCAAAGACCCTGTTTCGGTCTTCCAAGCAAATGAAGATAGTGGTAAAAAACCCTTTCGGCCCTAGAAGTAGGGTTATTTGTCCCTTTGGTCGCCATTTGACATCGATCCAGGTTAGCAAGGCTTTGTCAGTAGGCCAGAAACCAATAAATTTGCCTATGAGAGCATGGTCTCTCCTATATTGTATTCGTGCATTAATGCGATGACTGGGTAGCTCCACCTCTGGCCTGTGGGTAGCTATTGGCTTGCATGTGGATCAACTGACTTTTGGCTTGTCTTGCTGTTCCTGTTCATTCTTCTTCTGCTATTTGTCCTCTGTATTTCCTTCCGTATATGTCGTCTCCTCTCCCGAACTTCCAATGGGCCCTTTCTATTTGTTGCTTCTTGGAGATTTCACCTCTCCAACCCCCTGAGGGGTACTCATTGAAACACTCAGCTCAAGCCTTGGGCCCCAGCATGCGTTCTGCCTCCGTCAGAAATGGTCGCCGCAGTGCAGGGTTCTTGCTGTAGCAGGTAGCTGCGAAAACCCTAGCTTTTGCTCGCTGTCCCGTGATCACCTCCCTTCCCGTGATTGCCTTTGTATCTAACTAGTGATTACCCCATTACTATTGTAGTTGTATCCCTTATTAATATTTTTGTGCCCCTATTGTCCCCATACTATTATTACTTTGACCCATAAAATCCCTCTATTGTTATTTTTGTGCCTTTATATTATTATTATTGTTAGGTCGGCTGGGTTATATTATGACTCCTTAGACTCCTATATATAGAAAGGAGGTTTTGTCATTTGAATCATCTAAGAATTGTTCATTTGTGTAATGTAAAGGAGGTTGCCCCCTCAAAGAGGCTGAATTCTAAGGCGTTGATCTATCGTTTCTATCTTTTTGTGAGCTGGTTTCATAACATTTGGTATCAAAGCTTTGGATTCTAGGGTTTCGCTACTTCAAATAGGTCCTCGTGGAATTTTCACTATAACGTTTTTGTGCGATGTTTCAGATGTAAAAAAGAACAACCCGTTTGAGATGAAATAACACTAAACCTTGGGTCCGAATTTCAGAGTTTTTCGCACTATATTTGCAGAGATATGATCTGAGGAAGTTAGTATTTTTGCAGACTCCTGAATTACATTCCAAATAGGTGACCTAGGGAAAATCGTGATAACTTTCTCGCTGAGCATCGGATTGAAATTTCATAAGAATATGAAAAAGGAAGATAGACTGTAGTTTCTTGTATATAGTTTTTAGAGCCAAAGGTCGAAACAGTGACACGTGGCATGTCGTACAAGTTCGCTCTACTAAACTAGTCTATAATCAGGTCACTATAGGATATTTTTCATAACTCTTCCCCGGAGAATCCAATTTGGATCAAACTAGTGGCATTGGAAAGAAGATGTAGAAGGCTATTGTAGGTCACTATTTCAAAACTGGATGGTCCGAAATCACAGAGATACATCAAATTCAATATCAAGCTCCTACAAAGTGAAAAAATATGTATAGTTTTTTTTTTTAATTTTTGCATAAGCTTGGTTTGAAAAATTAGTTTGAAGGAATTCAAAGGGCATAGTAAATCATTACTATCAGTAATTGATGCCCTGAGGAAAGAAAATGCAAACACCTACTAAGCAACCTGAAAGCTCTAGCATGACTTGTGAAGAAGAGGAAGAAATGCAACATGATATATTATCAAAATTACGAGACCGAGCGCAACAAGTGTCACTTGCACAAAAAGTAACAGAATCTAAGATGGATGGTTTAAAGAAAGATGTAGAAGCTAAGACGGATGGTTTAAATAAAGGCATAGAAGCTAAGATGAATGACGTGGAAGCTAAGATGGACGATTTGAAGATAGATTTGAAGACAAATTTGACAAAGTTTCTACAAGAAATGCTTACTAATGGTAAAAGGGTAGTAAAGGAAACTCATGAAGAGAACAAAAGAAATGTTAATCATGATTTCATAGACTCTAATGTTGGATCGAAGACCCACCATATTCCAAAAATTGATATGAGGAAGTTTGATGGCAAGGATCCCACAACATGGATATTACAGATGGAGGAATTTTTTGATCTCAATAATGTGCAAAACACACAAAAGGTACGTATTGCAACTTTATATTTGGAACCAAATCAGTTTGTATGGTATCAATGGCTTTTCTCTCACAAACAAATTATCACTTGGGCCATTTTTACGGAAGAATTGATAGCACATTATGAGGATACAAAAAGCAACACTTTTTTTAGCCAATTGATAAGTCTCAAACAAAAGGGTTCAATAATGGAGCACATTGAGGAGTTCCAGAAATTGAACATAACGGTAAAAAATATTCCAGAGGAGCATAGGATTGATGTGTTCATAGGGACTTTAAAGGATAATATCCAACATGATGTTTCCCTTTGGGAACCTGATTCATTAGAGAAGGCATTCAGGTTAGCAAGAAAAATGGGAAGCAAAATTATGGCAACCAGGAAGCATACGACTCACAACTATAAAGATGGAAGCATTGCCCCTAATCTTCCACAATCTATAAGGTTGACACCACAACAATTGGAAGAAAAAAGAGCAAAATGGCTTTGTTACAATTGTGATAGCAAATACACTAAAGGTCATAAGTGTGCTGAGAAGAAATTATTCTACATAGATTATGAAGAGGAAGAAGAAAGGAGCAAGAAAGGTTGAAAGAAGAGGATATACTCTAGTAACAAAGCCTAGATTAAGAAGAAATGAATCGAACCATACCTTATAATGCATTGGCTATAATTACCACTCCTCAAATCATCAAGATAGAAGGACAAATCAAGAAGAAAAAGGTAATAGTGTTGATTGATTTAGGAAGTACACACAATTTTATTCATTGTAAGATAGCAAAACAATTGAATTGCTTCTGATATCTAGCACTAGAGTTTCAAGTGATGGTTGCAAATGGAGGAATGATAAATTGCTTTGGAAAGTTCCATAATATCAAGCTATCCATGGGGAAATATGTATTAACTAGCCCAATGCTTTCCATTCCAATGGGAGGTGCTAATGTTGTACTACGAGTCCAATGGCTACAATCCTTGGGTACAATAACTTTTAATTTTCAAGAACTTTTCATGAAATTTTCTACGAAAGGAAAGGAAGTTGAATTAAGGGGTACTGTAGGGAAACCAAGAAAGATAATCAGCTCTAACGGTTTGACAAATCTTCTAAAAAAGGAACAAAGAGGTGTAATTGCATAATTATCTTCGGTAGATGTTTCCACGTTGAAATCCTCTATTTCTCCAAATCTCCAAAAAGTCTTGGACAATAATTCCAAGGTATTTGAGACTCCCAAAGGTATCCCACCTATTTGTGATCATGATCATGTTATTCATCTGATTCCAGGAAGTGTTCCTCCAAACATCACGGCGTACAGATATCCCTATGCCCAAAAGAGTGAAACTGAACGTATGGTTACAAAAATGCTAGAGGCTGTTATAATTCAACCTAGTCAAAGTTATTTCTCTGCTCCAGTAGTATTGGTGCATAAGAAGGATGGATCATGGCACATGTATCCATATTATAGGGAGCTCAACAAGCTCACTATTAAAGGTAAGTTTCCCATTCCTGTCATTGATGAATTACTCGATGAATTGAATGGATCAATTTACTTCACCAAGTTGGATCTTCGTTCAGGATATCATCAAATTAGAATGAATACTGAAGACATTCCAAAAACAACATTTAGAACTCATGAGGGTTATTATGAATTTCTGGTCATGCCTTTTGGCCTTACCAATGCACCTTCCACATTTCAAGGTTTGATGAATTCCATTTTCAAACCCTTCCTTAGAAAATTTGTGTTAGTATTTTTTGATCATATACTAATCTATAGCAAGTCTTGGAAGGATCATGTTGAACATGTTGACAGGGTGCTACAACTATTGGAGGAGAAACAATTATATGCAAGAAGATCCAAATGTTTCTTTGGAGTACAAGAGGTGGAATATCTGGGTCATATTGTATCTCATGAAGGAGTTAAGGTAGACCCTAGCAAAATTAAAGCCATTAAGGAATGGAAAATCCCCACATCCATAAAGCATCTACGAGGATTTCTCGGGTTGACAGGGTATTATCACAAGTTTGTTAAGAATTATGGAGAATAGCAGCACCTCTAACAACATTATTGAAGAAAGATGCATTTTCATGGTCTCCGGAAGCAACAAAGGCCTTCGAACATCTTAAAGAGGCAATGTGCCAAGCACCGGTCTTAGCTACACCAGACTTCACAAAAACCTTTATTGTGGAATGTGATGCTTCAGGAAATGGAATTGGTGTTTTTTTAATGCAAGATGAAAGACCCATTTCTTTTGAAAGTCGTCCAATCAAGGAAAAGTTTTTACACAAAGCTATTTATGAGAAGGAAATGTTGGCAATACTACATGCACTTAAGAAATGGTGACCCTACCTAATGGGCAGACACTTTAAGGTAAAAACAGATCATGATAGCCTTAAATACTTCTTAGAACAAAGATTATCCTCTGAAGAGCAACAAAAGTGGGTCACAAAGATGTTGGATTATGACTTTGAAATCATCTACAAAAAAGGGAAGCAAAATGTGGTGGCAGATGCACTCTCAAGAAAGGATGAGGATGTGGAAGCATTGTTATGCACCATTTCGATTATCCAACCAGATTGGATAAACGAAGCAAGGGAGGAATGGAAGAATGATGAAGAAATGTGAGCACTTATTCAAAAGTTACAACAAGATTCCAGTACATCTGATACATTTAGCTAGAAAATTATTCATTATGGCACAAAGATCGCATATACCTCTGTCAGAATTCCCAACTCAAACAAAAGATTCTTATGGAATTTCACACTTCTCCCTTAGGAGGGCACTCAAGATTTTTAAAAACTTACCACAGGGTTAAGAAGGATTTTTGGGATGGCCTTAAATCAGATATTCAAAAGTTTGTGGCGGAATGTTTGGTTGCCAACAAAATAAAGTTGAAACAATTAAGACACCGGGTCTATTACAACCTTTATCCATTCCAAGCCAACGTTGGGAGGAGGTTTCAATGGATTTTATCACAGGTTTACCCAAGTGTGAGGGAAAAGTGTCATCATGGTGGTAGTTGACAAACTTACTAAGTATGCACACTTTTGTGCATTATCACATCCATTTAAAGCCAGTACAGTTTCTACTGCATTTATGGAAACAATTCAAAAGCTACATGGAAACCCAAAGATTATTGTAAGTGACAGAGATCCCATTTTCACTGGAAATTTTTGGACAGAATTATTTTCTTGTCTTGTACTCAGTTAGCTCATAGCTCATCTTATCATCCTCAATCTGATGGGCAAACTAAGATAGTAAACAAATGTTTGGAATGATATCTTCGTTGCTTTGTATCTGATAAACAGACACAATGGGTCAAAT
>APFE031272104.1:48088-74054 GCA_000404065.3 Pinus taeda | reverse complement strand
ATAGAATCCCTCTATTGTTATTTTTGTGCCTTTATATTATTATTGTTAGGTTGGTTGGGTTATATTGTGACTCCTTAGACTACTATATATAGAAATGATGTTTGTCATTTGAATCATCCAAGAATTGTTCATTTGTGTAATGTAAAGGAGGTTGCCCCCTCGAAGAGCCTAAATTCTAAGGCATTGATTTATCTTTTCTATATTTTTGTGAGCTAGTTTCATAACAAAAATTATACAGTAACTGAAAAGGAGTTTTTAGTTGTCATTCATGCCATTAATAAATTCATACATTACATCACTGGCTATGAAAATTTCATTCATATGGACCATTTTTCCATTAGATATTTAATGAACAAACCAATTGCTAATGGTAGAGTAAGAAGATAGCTATTACTATTACAACAATTTAATGTCACCATTCTAGACTCACCTGGAAAAAAAACACAATTGCTGACTTTTTATCTAGAATTCAAAATGATAACAATGGTACACCTATAGAGGATAAATTTCCTTATCAATAAATTTTTGCAGTATCTAATAAATCGCCTTGGTTTGCATATATTTCCAATTATTTAGTTATAGGTAATTTATCCTCCTATTTTTTTCCTAGAGAAAGGAGAAGAATAATCCAAACAAGTGGATCTCATTCATGGATAAATGAAGAATTATACAAGACAGGACCAAATATCATCATCCGAAGGTGTGTAAGAGAAGATGAAATAACTGAGATACTTAAGCCATGCCATGATGAACCATGTGGAGGTCATTTTGTTGATAAAGGAACTACTTATATTGTCCTTTTCTTAGGATATTATTGGCCTTCCCTTTTTGAGGATGCCAAGGAATATGTTAAGAGGTGTGATAGCTATCAAAGAATGGGGAAACTTGTTCTTTCAGATGAAATGCCACTACAACCCCAGGTACTCATTGAACCTTTTGAAAAATGGGCTTTGGATTTTGTTGGACCAATTAATTCATCTTTAAAAACAAAAAATTATATTCTTTTATGCAGTGATTATGTTACTAAATGGGTAGAAGCTAAATACCTTTTTTTTTTCTACTATAAATGTTCTAGTTTCATTTCTTTTTTAGGATATTTTTACTCATTTTGGTGCCCCAAGAGAAATTGTAATAGATCAAGGAAAGAAATTTAAATCCAGATTAGTGAAAAATATAGTGGAAGATTATAAAATCAAGTATCGGAAATCTACTCCATACCATCCACAAGAAAATGGACAAGTAGAGTCTACCAACAAAGTGATTGAAGCAATCCTCACCAAGACAATTCACTTGCATAAAAGGGATTTCAAAGAAAAGCTTCCAAAAGCTTTATGGGCCTACAATACCACATGGAGAAACACTATAGGACATACTCCCTATGAACTTGTTTATTGGAAGCAAGTCCTATTTCCAATTGAGTTCCAAATTCAGACCTATAAGACAACAGTCAAGTTGGGACTTGACTTGTCAGAAGCACAAAAGCAAAGAATGGGACAACTCAATGGACTTGATGAAATGACGAAAGATGCTCTCTAGAAAAATAGTCTAGTCCAAAAACAAAGAGCTAGATGGCATAATAAATATATCAAAGAAAAAACAAATTAGCCAAGAGACTAGGCATTACTCTTTGATACAAAGTTCAAAATTTTCCAAGGAAACTTTCAAGCTCATTGCCTTGGGCCTTCTGAAATTGAAAAGGTTTTTGATAATGGAGCATTTAGACTAGTGATGAAGAAAAAGTTACTCTCTTAGTAAATGGACATCGACTCCGGATCTATCACAAGCCAATGACAAAGGAGGAATTTGTAAGTATTCTCTAGGACAACTCTGATTTGAAGTTGGTCAAGAATAATTCTCCTTCTTTTCCAGTTAAAAATTTATTTTTCATAATAATAATAATGATAATAATAATAATACAGGAAAAATATTTGTATAAAAATGAAAACCAACAATTGTTGGCATGTTTATGTAGAAAATTCAAGGTGAACACAAGGAATTGTTAGCACGTTAAATTTTCTTTGTATCCCATTTTCTAGAATTCCATCTTCTTTATCCCTTTCTTTTAAAAAGAATAAAATAAATATCTATAGCATTATTTATTTTATTCATCTCTGATAACTTTCTGCAGCCAATTTGACAAGAACCTTTGATGATACAATTGAAGGAATGATTGGCTCCCTCCACTGCAAAGTACCTGAAAACAACATAAAAAGGCAACCAAAGGTTTGAAAGAAAACAATTCAAAGGTATACACTTATTTAATTTAATAATAGGGATAAAAACATTACATATGTGAATTATAAGACATGACACTACCAAAAATCAAAATCTTTATTATAAAGAGTTGATCATGTGATGTCAAATCATGTATAATCCGCCATTCACTCCAAGTCATAAAAAATCATGTTCTGATCCATTGAACCGATCGCCCAAATCATAAACATGAATTATCTTAATGGTTAGATTCTACCACACTCCCTTATATCCTCACTACCTACAGTCTTAGTATTCCATCGCTCACGCTCTCAGTTTTTCTGCTCCAAAAACCCTATCAAGCCATCATACCCTGTGAAACAAAATAGTTTTTGAAACAAAGCTTCTCGATCATGGGAGTGATAGTCATAACAGAGCCAACAGGGAAGAAATTTTTGGAGGGACATCCACAAACAAAAGAATTGTTGTAGAAGGCTGAGTGGCTAGATTTTATGGAGAAAATTGATGGCTTCCAGAAAGAAGTGACCAAATCCTTTGCCAGGGCTTTTGATGGAGTCGAAGTGGATATGGGAGACATAAAATTCACAGTAATAGAGTCACTTATAGCTGAAGCTACTGGACTACGACAAATTGGAGAAAAAATGGTTCAAAAATAGAGGTATTGAAAGAGAATATTGGAAGACTTTCCTGAAGAAACCAAGCAAGGACACCACCATTTTCAAAAAGGGAATTACAAGAATAGCATTAAAAATTAAGTGGAGGAATTTGCTTCTAATAATCCAAAAATTTGTTACCTACAAAGGAAGTTTTAGATGTATCTAATTCTATGATATTCAATTTCTAATGAATTTTCTTAAAGAAATGATATAAATCTTCCATATTTCATTTTGCATAGTCTAAGAAAGATGTCAGTGAAGTTTAAAGGAGAATTCAGTTCATAGGTAATATAATGTATCACCATGGTCTAGTAAAAATACTTGTTGAATTTAATCTCGAAAACATAGGTGATAATTGGGAAATATTTTTAGTAAGGAGTCACTTTTAGGAAGATACTCATGGGTAGTCAAATAGCAGTAGACGTAAGAGGGGAAGGAAAAGACAAATTGATACAACATTGGAACAAGAACCATAGTAGTCGCACAAATTGTCAGAGAATGACATCCCTATTGCAGAAGTTTTAGAGAAAATAAACAAAATAAAAGTTAGAAGAAAGAATTCCAGTAAAGAGACAGAGATTTCACCTCAAACAAAGAAGCCTAAAATAGAAACGAAGAAAACTCAAAAGACCCATATCGTAGGTCTAAGGAGTACCAATCTCAACTCAACAAAATAATTACCCTGAAAGAGCATACAACATATCAATGAAGAAATAGAAGAGGACTCAGAGGCAGAAGAAGATCCAGGAATTTCTCCAAGAACATCACCAACGGTTTCATCACCAACTTTCACCTCACCTCCTTTGACCCTAATATGAAGAACGCCAAAAGTTGATCCTATGTAGTAAGAGATTTATGATTATATTGAATCCCTGGAGAAAAGAGATGCAGCTAGAACATCAACTCCAATTCAAGAGGAAGAAGAAGTAAAGTTTAATGAGCCACAAGAACCTCCAATAATCAATATATTAAAATAGGAAATCTTTTAACTAGAGACATTAAGCCGTTACATTAAAAATGAAAATCAAGCCTTGAAAGAACAAAATGAAATACAAGTAGCTAAGAGTGAAAGCCTCCTTTTACATCTATGTCTGTGGTTTAATAAGAACAAGAAACTGAAGAAGAAAAACATGACTTTACAGAGACAGGTTATAAACTTGAATTACAAGATCCTCATGAGGAAACCAAGGATGCAAATGACTGGAAAGGAAGTGAAAATGATGGAGTTAGATGTACTGGCAGAATTATCTAAGCAAATGCAATAGTTAAATAAAGATATCAATGTTTTGTTTTGTATGAGGACATACAAAATATTCAATGTGGGAAATTAGAGTTCTATAACTATTTTGTTTTGACGCCCTTTTTCCTCCATTTTCCTCTTTTTCATCATCACTATCAATTCAATAAAAGCAGTAAACCATAGATTTTGATAAGGTAAAATCTCTCATATGTCTTAATTTTTATATTCTTTAATGTTCCTTCTTATTATGTTAAATATTGCATTGGATACAAAATTAACATGATTCTGCAACTATTTTATAAATTTGCATCTATCTCCATGGTTTGCGAGGTTCTGGTGCGCAATGAAGCAAAGAAGCACATGAGCGGTTGAATATCAATCCCCTCATGGATCTACTCCTATTCGTTCAATACAATTCGATAAAGGAATCACACAATGGCGCGGTCAAAGGCACGGCTCAAACACGTAGCAATAGAAGTGTGAATGCATCACATTTCTCTAATTTTCTTTCCAATAAACAATCTTCGAGATAACGCTTTTACTGTTAAATTTTGAATTTGAATAAGGATTGATTAAAATACCTATAGACATAGAACTCTCAAACTTTTGAGCACACATTTTATATATAAACATCTATCCTCTGTGAGGGATAACAAGAAAGTAATAGTTAAATTTCTGAAGAATTGTGAAACATACCTTTGTTATCATATGTAATTGAAGTTACCTTTCTGTTATTTGATGTGTATGTGAGCGTGATTTACACCTAATATATGTGGAGGGCCCCTACAGACAGTCGAAGTTTAGTTTATTTCATTTTATTGATTCTGTTAGCATATTGTCATTTCATTTTAGTTTAGTTTCCTTGTTTCTATGTTTCATCATTTCATTATAATTCAATTAAATCTCGTTATTTTTTTATTTCATTTGCACTTAAATTTCTTCACAGTCATTTAATGGTTTAGTTCTTCAATGTTTTTCGCTTTATTACAACCAGTATTTTTATGCTTTTTGAGTCATAACTTGTATATATTATGTAGTCAACATTAGAATTTTACTTTCATGCTTTTTAGAATCAAAGTTTGTATATACTTTGCAAACCTCTTTTGAAGGATTTTTTTCTTACTCTTAGAATCATTTGAATTTCAATACTCTATTTTATAGTAGCAAGTTGTTTAGGAAAGATTCCTAATGTTAGAATGATTAACATAAGATGATTTTGAATGATACTTAATATAGGTATGACCTGGTAAATCAGTCTAACAATAGCTTAACCTCCACTTATTAATTTATAGAAACCTAACTCTAATCTAATAGGAACCTAGATAACAAGGAAGAACCCAACACAAATGTAACCATCATCTTACAAAACTAAAGGAAAGGATTCTAGTATATATAGTGCACTTGCACTTCATAATTTTACCAACTACGGTCGATAATTTATGTTTGCAATTTAAGAAAAATAAATTGACCAAATAAACCTTAACTAGAGAAGATCAATACCCCTAGAGAAAATCATGCAGTTGACAAATACAAAAATGGAACTTCAACAAAACCTAGTGTGATTTTATGTAGCAAGTATGAAGTTATAGATACTAGAGTTAATTTCAAGTTATATTTTGGATGGTTTCATTTATAGTCATGTTTAGTTACCTAGTGAAGACGAGGATAATGTCGAGCTTCTTAGAGATGATTATTAGTATGCCATGGCCATTATTGAAAAAATAATTCTAGTCAAATTTAATAAACTAACAACTACATGCAAGGATAAAGAAAGATTATTGGAGATTTGTGATGATAAAGAAAAGGATATCAAGGAGGATATTGTTAATTTCAGGACCCAGCTGGAAAAATAAAAAAGAGTTGAATAAGTATTAAGAAAATAGTACAAAGCAAAGGAATGTTAGTATGGGAAATAAGAAGCTAAGGTGATCTCCATGAGGAAGTAGATGAAGATGGAAAAGAGCACCATAGCCTTGGGTAGTTTTCTTGGTAAGAAAAAGGCGCCATTGGGTAGATATGGCATTGGTTTTCAGAAGGGAGAGTCCAATTGTCATGCAAGAAAGAACAACAAGGTAGAAAAAAAAAGACCTATAACGAACAATAGTAGTAGCAAGAGTAGAAAAGAAGGATGCAAGAAACAAATCCCACAACAACATAGAGGAAGATGTCAAGGAGCACCTTCTTTCATAAGATCTTTTGGTCCAAGAGAGGATTGTGAAAAATATGCCAAATTACAAAGGAATCAAAGTGCCCTTTCTCATTTGATGCATGAGGTAAAATGTTACAACTATGACAGCTTATGTCATGTTGTAATAAATTGTATGAGAAGAGTGTACATATCTAGTCAACATAGATTGCAATAATATGAGCAGTAGTGTACATTGACCATCATGTATAATTGTGATTTTAATGGTTATTGTTACTTATGCAACCTTTTTGACCATAGTGTAATTGATTTCAGATGTAGCCCTTGGAGGAGAGGCACATTTCATCTGAGGCATAAAACTAGCATAAGAAACAGGATATTTGATCCTCTTACTTCATATCTTGACCATGTGGAGTGTTATATATGCCACCACTTTGGCCAGATGGTGAGACTACGTGTTGCCTAGTTATTCAAGGAAAATTCGACAAGAGTGGTAGATTCATAATGTAGCTACCAAAAAACTAAATAAGAATGAAAATAAGCAACTTAAGACTAGGTGGAGAATGAAGGAGCAACAATCGTGAAGTACAGAGGTCATCCTCCTCTATAGTTCATGGTTACCTCAAGGATATTCATAGTAGACTACAAAATTTTTTCGAGGTTCATAACCTCTTGTGTGTGAGAATGAGGCATTGGTAGCAATAGATAACATGTACAATAACATGGACAAATGGTAGTAGCCTCATTACATGTTCTGAAGGAGCATGTTCAACTTGCGGTCAACATGTTGTTGGTTACTTCAAGGGGAGTCTTTATCTTAGACCCTCACATATGTTGGCATTGTTCTTCAGTGTTGGCATTGTTATTCAATGTTGTCATTTCCATTTTCCATTAATGTCAAAGGGGTAGATAATTTAAAGCTTCTTACTATACATTAGATAGTGAAACATAGCCATGATTTCAATGGTGGAAAGGCTAGATTTAGTCTATAGGATATGATAGGGAGCATTACCTTTAATCTTGAGATTTTAGGTTAAAAATTTATTTTCTATCAACTTGATATTCCTCCACGATTATCTAGATATATTGAAACCTGACTTCACATCTTGATAAGATAAAAAGTGTGATGAGAGTCTCAAAGAGGAAATTTTTGTTTACTCCAAACCTAGATATCAATCATCTGGTAGCTATTTTCAAGCTCATAATAATATTTGTAGTGACATGGGTTGTGTCACCCAATTAGCTTAGATAATTTGAGTTGGAAGACTTGAGTTCAGTTGAGCATGAGTTATTTCTAATTTATAACAATCTAAATCAATTAAATTGAGTTATTTTTAGTTAAACTAGTTCTAGCTATTAGAGGAACTAGTGGAAGGTCATGTTCTATAGTGTGACTTCAGTCATATTCAGTGATCAACCAGTTAACTGATCAACCAACCCAAAATAATTTTTTCATGTAGAGAATTTGAGTTATACAATTGAGGTGGAGGTTCCAAGGTAATGTACTATTAGTTGTAGACTATTCCCATATGTACATGTGGTGCATGGAATCATAGATCAACCTAAAGGAATTGCACAAGCTAGGTTGAGGAATTTCCTAATTCATAGGGAAATAATTCCTTAAGGAATGCCACAAGGAAATACGATCTTAGAGGGATTGAAAATTGGTTAAGTGTTACCCAAAGTCAGCCAGTCACATAGAGGGATAAACCATACACTTGTAGGTTGTGCTTGTGTATTCATCCATGTTCTTTGATTAATGAAATACAAATAGGAAGGGTTTTCGAGTAGTTTGTTTCCCCTAGATAAATCTTTGTGTATGCGTGTGATTTCTTGATGCATGTTTATGATATGTGTTTTAAATTGTGAATTGAATCCCACAAAGTAGTAGAGTAGATTTGAGTCTTTTGATTTAGTAAATTTCATGAGAATTTTCATATCTAAACATTAATTTATACATGGGATCAGAGCATGATTCACAGTATCGAAGGAATTTTGTGTTTGTTATTGCAGGAGGATTAAATTTGAAGGGTCAATTATTCAGAGCTAGAAGGATGGCTTTCTATGGACTAAGACATGAGTATACCCTTGAGGGTAGCTCAGACCTTGTTGATTGGAAGGAACGCATGGAGGTCGTGCTAGAAGACAATGGTTTGAAGGAATTGGTCGAGATTAATATTCCAAAACTAGGATGAACTAATGTCAAGGATATAGCAGAATGGAGCAAGAGTGTAGCTAAGGGAAGGAGAATAATATTGGAGGGATTAAAAGACCACATTGTCTTAAATATTCATGGGAAAGAAAATCTATATGCAATGTGGTAAGGACTGACATATTTGTCCTCGAATAGTAGCGACCATAGGAAACTATAGCTCAAGAATAAAATTTGAAATATTAAGATGCATAAGAATGACTCTATTCAACAACACCTGAGCAAGTTCACACAATGTCGTGATGAACTTGGTGGAGTTGGTGTTACCATTTCTGAAGGTGATTTGCTAATCCTATCCATTCTAGGTCATCCCAAGAGCTGGCATACCTATCAATATTCGATGAGTGGTAGGGAAAAACTACCAAACTGGGAACTCTTATGGTCATATTTGGTATAGTAGGAAATAAGGCGGAATAATAGAGATGGAATTTTTGTCCAAGTGTGAGGATGAGGAAAATTGTGCCTTGGATGGAAAGGAAACGAAGGGGAAACAAAATAAATCCCAATCCAAAAAAAAGTGGAGTCAAAGGGGAAAGAAGAAATAATTGTCCAAAATTAAATGCTTCAATTGTCATGAATTTGGGCATTATGCCACAAAATTTCCACACAGAAATACAAGAAAGAATACCTCAGGAGGAGCAACAACTCAACTTTGACTTTACATTTCAAGATTTACTTTACCCTTATCGCATGCATGGTGAGCATAGTGATGGGGAGAATGTGGTACTTGGATAGTTGTGCCTTGTTCCACATGACAGGGAATAGAGATTTTTTCAGTGACCTAGAGGAGAAATATCTCCATATTCAAATTTAGATGGGATATGAGGGAAGGTATAGCTTGTCTAGTATTAGTACAGTCACCTTTAGAGGGAGATGGGTTCCCCTCTAAAACTCAAGGTTGTCATGTTTCTTCCAAGCCTAAAGAAAAATATCATTTTAGTTGCAATGTGGAGAACTGTGGTTATGATGTGATCTTCAAAAAAGGGAAAGAATTCCTAAGACACATAGCCATAGGACAGGTGAATCGGATGAAAGTTCGTGTGAAGAACATATACAAGCTAGATGTGGAAGATTGTGTTGCATTAAGAATGAAAGCAGAAAATGTGTAGGGTTGTGATGTCAATGAGATATCGCATAGAATACCTAGCCATTTGCATCATGGCACCTTGAATATTATACACCATATAACAACATGCCTCAAAAAAGGATCACTTACGCAGAAATATACATTCAAAGAGTGTACCTCAAGGAAGTACACAAAAGCCTCATTTCATGGTAAGGAAAGAAAAGAACATGCAATCGTTGAAAGGATCCAATCTAGTGTCGGTGGACCTTTCTCGATAGCCTCCACTTCCAGGAACAAATATTATGTTATCTTTGTAGATTACTTCTCATGGAAGTGTTGGATCTTCTTCATGTGGAAGAAGGATGCAACATTCTCCATGTCCATAGATTTCAAGGCACTGTGTAACACCCCTTCGTGGTATGTAACACTCTATTGACCTAAGCTAAGAAAATATATATATCTCATGTGTAACAATGAAAGTAAATACCTAATTATTAAAATAAAATGATTTAATCTCTTGGAAAAAAGAGACACCAAGAGATGACATTCTTGCCAAATCCGATTGGTGAGTGGGAGGGGATAGTCTTTTCATGATAAGAATTATAGTTCCAAATCTAGATAATGTTCATGGGTTGGAGATAAAAATCCATTAAATTACTTAGCTAGATAAATATAGTAAGCTAAGACAAAAATAAAAGCCTTACGAAAGAGAAAGGAAATCTTTTATGAGGAAAAGCCTCATGGGAGAGAAAGGCGAGCTTTTGTGGGAAAAGCCTACTCAAATGCATAAAAAAGATTTATAAAAGCGAGACGCCACTAGTGGAATCCATATCATGAAAGAGGTTATTAAATACCCATTGAAGAGATCAACAAGAGGCAATTGATCCATGGAAAGATCTCTCCGCTTGGGGGTGAACTGGAGGAATTAGTTCTAGGTTGGTTGGCGGTGCTTGATTCTCCAAGTGACATCCTTTCCAATTTCTCTTATTTGAATCAATTGCATGGGATGTATTGTATGTTTACTCCTTACTTTTTATTTTTTTTAATCACTTAGCATTTGTTATATATAGTTATACGTGTTATATTTATTTATTAGGATGATTGAATTCTTATGCATGTGACCACTATTGAATCCAAGTGTAGATTCAGTGATGGGAGCATAGAAGGCAATTATTAATATTGGGTCAAGGAGATATATGGAACATGTGACTAATGATAGAATTTGCATGAGTAGAATTTCCTATGTTAACTTTATTTATGAGATGATTAGATATGGATGCATGGAATAACTATTGAATCTAAATTTAACCATAATTAAATTTAGTGAACGACATAGTACATCTTTAAACTTATGTGCTATCTCGGTTTTAAGATCATGAATATGTATGCATGAGACCACTATGTATGATGAATAATTATGTTTTTGATATTTGAAAATGTATAGTTTGTTGTTTAGGTTATCTATTATATGAATTATTCATCATGGGGGTGCAAGGGGCGGGGGGGGATTTCATCCCCTAAAGCTCGTTTTAGCTATTTATTCACTATGATTCATATTGCATAAGATATATGTCATAATTATTTCAACTATGAACATAGGACTATAATCATGATATATGGAAATGCTAGCTACAGTGTATTTACACTAATGTTTCCATTAATGCTTGTGTGGAGCCATCAAAGGATTGAAATCCGAATGCATAATATTATCATGTTGAATTCCCGTGATTGATTATTTCCTCTGAGTTTTAAGGTATGCATAGGAAATGTTGGAGGGTTGATTCTTAGTGTACTAAATAAGTTTATTAATGGAACCCAAAGGTCCACATCTAAGGATTTAGTGGAGCATAGTAGGTAGCTAGTGGATGTGCCAATGAGGTATGTGACAAACGGTATTAGAGCTCTAAGTTCAAATGTTGCAACCTAGAGGCCAATCCACCTTTGTAAGATATGTACATGTTTTAGGTCCTCATTTAGGTCTTACACTTAGGTCTTACGCAATTAAGAAGTTTAATGAAGGATTCGTTTATAAAATACCATAAGACAATATTCCAGAATCAATAACAATTGAAATTAAATCTGAAAATGGTTTATTGAAGAGGGGTGTTGATGCACTGGCATATAAAATATAATATATATGTTATTCCATATATATTATAATGGTAAATTGAAATCGAAGATGTTTTTAAACTAAGGTTTCAAGTAGTATTTGATATTTTTATACCTCTCCATGCATATGAAGTGATATATATTAAAACATTGCAATGAAGGTGATACTATGATACACTATGTTTAAAGGTCATACAAAGGCGTTAAAAAACCAATACAAAGGTACTGATAAGTGATTTGATTAACATTGCAAAGGTCGTATTTAGAAACATATGCAAGGTTAAATCACCACTATAAATTTTATACATAAATTATTGCATGCAAGGGTTATATGTATGGCCATGACTACATTTACATAAAATGAAAGTGTGATTTTAGTGTAAGTTTCTGTATTCAGTATTTACCAATCTTTTGGAATTAATAGAGAAACTTGATTTGGTCTCATAAATGCATAAGCCCTCTACTGTGTTGACATGGACCATGGGGGTGTGAAGTTGCTATTAAATACCTTAGATCGAATCATGTGATTCTTAGCGTTAGTCAAAATTTTAATGAGTACAAATACATTTAGGTTTCAAGCTACATAATCCGAATGCACACAATGTTAAAGTTACCCCAAAATACTGTGAACCTATTAGTATGTGCTGAAAGTTCCATGCGTTGAATTATTCAAAGCTGCATTGTTCGGGCTTTTTGAAATTTCTAAATATTTGAAAATGCTGCAATGTTTAAACAAAAGTAATATTATGCATGTCTATTTCGTTTAGGGCTTAATAACAAAATCGTCTTAGTGGATGTGCAAACATGGATTCTTTTGATCTCATTCTTGCTAATTAATTGTTGTCATCCAATGCAAATTGGGTTGTTTACTAAATTGAGTGAAATTCGGCGCAATAACCAAATTAAGATATTGTATCAGTTATGGGCTCAAAGAAATCTACTAAGAAGCCATTCAAGTTGGTCAGATTAGTAATTTAGGTAATGGTGGGAGCGGTGTCAATCAACCCTGACCATGACAAGTGAGAGAGAGGCGTCCATGACACTGCTTAATACATACTTCTGTTTTTTCAAAGTTATAGCTTCCAGATTTCTTTGAAAAAATCAATATCACCTTTCCTCTCTCTTTTATCCATGAATCTGGAGTGGCAACTAATGTTTCCCTCTCTGTTTTCCTTATTCGCAGAGTTGAAGGTATGCGAATGCAGATTAAGTGTCCACCAAAGCATTTGGTGGATAATGGTTATCTTATATAAGTTGGACAATGTTTATCATTACATACACTTGGACAACGCAAAGTGACAAAAGGCTCGTTAATCTTACATTCTCCGTTCATGAAGGGTTGGTATACTGAGTGTCTATTTGATGATTATAATCCTCAAAATAAATACGCCCATACATCATCCTTGGTTCTAACCTTATTGCGTCATCCTAGATCTTGCTTGCCTATCGTGTTGTATTCCTATTGAAATTTCTTTATCTCAGTACTCTAGAGAGAGGACAAAATTTATGTTTCCTAGTACGAAATATTTCTTGATTTATCTTTCATTTATTTTATATAGATATATGTGAAAGTTTATTAGCGGTAACATTACCAAGTAGATTTCAAAGGGCTTATGAAGCTAACAACGAGGGAACTCTAAATTTGTGGGCATATCTTCACTCAAAATATTACGTATATGGAAGTACGTATAGGTGAAATTTAGAATTTTACGAAGTAGAAGATTCTTTTTCTTCAGTGGATATCGACTCTTCTTTTCCCCACTTTTAAGATGATTCAATTCTAACTGTTTTTATTTTCCTTGATCATCAATTCAGCCAATATTTTGTTGTTGGGGCAACAAACTATGGAACCCATAAAAACACTGTCCTCATAATAATTAATGGTTTCCGATATTCTATAAATCTTTCATGGATAATATCAGGTACACTTGCATTGAAAATCTTAGAATCTATGGGCACACTTGTATGTTAGTAGTGGATAGTGGTTGGATTTAAATTTGTGCAAGAAGAAAAGAAGAAGAGAGGATAGAAAAAATCCCTCCATGGAAGATGGAAAGGATCAAAGTCAAATAGGTGTTGGAGGTTCCTTCTCAGGGTAAGTGTAGTTGTGAATGGAGTATCTGGCATGGTGAAAATTATGTATATGCTAGACATCCTTATATTTGTTTATTACCAAATATTTGTTTTGTGAATCGAAATACCAAACATCTAAATATGCCTCCATGCCATTCTCTTTCGATGGAAAATTAACAACACAACTAAAAAAAATGGTAGATTTGCACGTATGTTTACATATAACCGAACCGAATGTGAGGCTCATAATATTCTCCCTTGCTGTATATAATTTTGGTTTTCTCACTTATAAAAGAAAATTGTCCCAACATTTTACTGATCCATGTGACTTGTATTAATCTCCGTAATAGAGGAATTCAACTAAGAGATTATGTGTTTATTATTTGTGGATCAATTTGTGGTGGTGTTTGTTCTAGTACGGGATGATAAAGTTGTTGCAAAAGCAAGTTAAAAAGTCATAAGAATGTATTGGTTCAAATTTATAGGTTATTCATAAACATGTTCATGGTTATTTAGTTGCATGTTCTGTTATAAACACTATGGTGCGCCTAGGTCAAACATTCATAGATGTATATATATGCCACCATCCTTATGGTACTTGTATATGCATAGCTATACAAATATTTTATTTATTCATGGAGAATGTGCCGCACATATATTATTTTGTTCACGTTAATATGTGAAAAACACCAAAAGAGGTATATCTTGGTTGACATTGATGCCAAGGTTTGTTGGAATATTTAACTGCAATTTCCTTTTAGATTATTCTACATAATTATTATTAAGACATCAACATAATATTAAATGACGTGTGGGGGACTTTGTTTAAAATCAGTGTTAGCTAAAAACAAGCTACACAAATGAGTGTGTATAAGTTTGTGTATAATTTTATATGGGCTATATGGTTACTATGCATCCCATAAGAATAGGAATACTTTCTCCTCCAAGTTACGTGATTAAATTATGTTGTGAAGGTTGTAATTTCATCGTTCCTCGTTTGGCTTATAAAGAATGTTGGGATGAATGAGGATAATGGCCCAAAGTCAATAAGTTGATTACCTATAAGCAGGTTTAAATATTCACTATTCATGTGCTTATCTACATGAATGGCTCAATTGTGTATTTATATACATACATGGCTCATTATGTGCTTACTATGAGCTGAAATTGTATGCAATAAAAGCTTGTGTGCTTTCATACATGGATGACACAAATTCCTACTATTTACCATGATTTGAAAATTAATTTAAGAAATATTACAATGGGTATAATCAAACTTGATGAATAAACCAAAAGGTATTTAATCCTTTCACTTCTATCAAAATTCTCAAATCTAAATATTGTGGATAGTTATAGTAACATTATAGGGAGAAAGCAACCATGAAAAGTTATATGGGAACAAATAATTCTGCAATGTGTTATATAAAATAAAGCCTTGCCATGCTATAGTGGAATAGAGAGTACTGCAAATAAATGTCAAGAATTAACACATTGATTATTTCAATAAGTAGAAAGGGTCAACCATATCTTGGTTACTATTTTATTAGACTACTTATTGAGTGTTAGAAAGTAGCTACAATTAAGTGGAATGTTATTCCCATAGTGTTAATAAAATATTCAATTAGATAACCTACAATACATATGTAAGAATAATATATACCATTAAAATTGAGGTAAGAGAAGGCTCAAATACTAAATGCCTCAAGATAAGAGGAGTGAAGCATATAACCAGCTTGAGGAAGGATAATGGATATATTGTGAATAAATAAGGCTGGTGAATAAGTAGTTAGATCAAAATTTTGATGATATGGTCATCATGTTATTTTACTTACAGTAAAATCAAATTATGAGTTGTATGATTGTTATGCAAGGGCATAGCTTAATAAAATTCCAACTAATGTCAATAAAGATAGTCCAGTCAAGGACATCACTTAATGGAATAAAGTTTATGATATTAGAGATCCTAAGAAAGTATGATCTATCAAAGATGAAACACTGAACTCACATAAGGTAACTCACAAGCAAAAATACATAAAATGTCAACTGTTTTTATTTCAATAGATCCTGACGCACATGAGGAAAAATAAAATAAAAACAAAAGTATATAAATGGAAACTATATAAATCCTTAGGAAAGAAGTTCATAACATATTATCAACACTAACAAAAGTTGGTGGTTAATTAGGTGGGTTTCATCCTAGAAAAAAATTGAAGGTTTTATTTAATGATATCTATTCATGAAGGTTCCCATGAAATATCATTAAGCACATGAGACTAGGTATTTTTAAAATTATCTTTCGATTTAATATGGTTGTGTTGATTAATAACACAATCCATTTTGAAATGTGGTTTTTCCACTAATTGAACCGTTAATTCATTTTATTGGGAAAATGCTTCAAATATACACTATTGAATGGAACTAAGTCTTACTAGATTATCATTCAATATGCATATTTAAATTGACATGCATAATTTATAACCTACAAGTTTCTTTTGAGTAAAGCAATCTCAAAATAATTGTAATTAGAGCATATAAGAGGCACAAATTATAATCCATTCTATATGAAAGTAGGGTTAGAGTTGAGAAGTAAATGCTCAAATGACACCATACATTAATAAATTATGACTCTAATAAGAAGGTCAATGGGACTGACACCAAAATTACATCTAGTATAAATACAAAATGGGAGTGTAAAAAAAACTCTTGGTGCTTCTCGGTTAATAGTAGAAAGATAGTATTAAGCTTAAGAGAATCTTCGCAACAATTCACTCAAATTCTGATGTGTGAAACTTTGCAACTTAAGGTATACCTTAATGTACATACCCATCCAGATATAAACGGAGTTCCGTTGGTAATATCTCACAAATAGGAACCTTTCCGATTTGCAAAATGAGTGAAGATCTTACAAATGTACTTCTTGTGGGAAGTGATAAGATTAAAATAATATGTGTGCTTCTGCTT
Source organism: Pinus taeda (assembly GCA_000404065.3). Lineage (NCBI taxonomy): Eukaryota > Viridiplantae > Streptophyta > Pinopsida > Pinales > Pinaceae > Pinus > Pinus taeda. The sequence goes on along the minus strand of APFE031272104.1, from coordinate 57,377 downwards.
TATATAAAAAAAGTATACTTGTAGACTAGATATGGTGGTGCTTGATGCATTAGAGCAATTCAGAGAAGCCTAATGAATAACAAGAATTGTAGACTAGATTCAAATCATGTTTGTCTAAATTAATAAGCAAATTCTTGATAAACGCAAAAAAATTTCGCATTAATACAACTTATGATTATCTAAGGATCTTATTCTAGTAATAAAATACATGAACCAAAGGGGTGACATATAAAAGTTTCTAGAAAAGAGAGAATAATAAACCATACAACAGCTTGATGCTTTAACCATATTGGGTGGCTAAATGATACTGGTAAGAAAATGATTTTAATAAAGTGATATCTATAAAATTTCAATTGTATAATATGAAATCAAGCAATATGGGAAAATTATACCTGTCAAATTGTATTGATAGCGTTGTCTAGATTTGAATATGACATCATAACAATTATTTCATAAATAATTTGATTTAAGTAATTTAACAATTAACTTTGTGAATTTTATTCTACCAAGTCACGATCTAGTGTTAAGGTGTTGCATCCACATGTTAATGACCCAAGCTCACATCTTGGGATACAGAGTACCTTGGAAAGTAAGAGATTAGTGAATGGGAAAACATTGTAACCTTCAGTCACGACTCTTGTATAGGAGGTGTATGCACTTATATAATAATTGTTCAATTGATTTTGAATATACATTGAATTATTCATGGCCAACAAGGGGTTGGAAGTAGTGTTAAAAAGAAAAATGAGGAAATGATATGACATAACCAGTTTATATGTGGAGTATTTTTTAGTACCAAATGATTATTTTCTTGGTTAAAGGCAAAGATAATATTTTTATTAGAATTCAAATATGACATTGAATTCCATATGAGACTAAGTCTGCTTAATTATTAAGCAGAGGTCATATTCTGTTGTTGTTAAAACCTTGTCTAAGTGATAGATTTAATCCCAAAACTCCAAGTTATGGGTACGATAAAGTTGTAGTATGCATGCTTACCTCTATGGTACTATTTTGCTAGCATTATACTGCAACCACAAGACACATGAAAAGGATTTTCTAAAACATGAATATTTTGACATAAAATTATTCACTAGTTACAGAAGTTGAACAGGTCGATGAAATTCCTTATTCTCTAATCAATAAAATGAGCATGGTTTGATCAAACTTGCCTAGAGGTAATATAAATAAATGAAGAAATTTTTGGCATAATACTAACATGGTCAAAAAATGTGGATGAAGTATATGTCATGCATGTGATGTTATGGACATTGATATTAGGTACACGTGTATAGGTAGTACTGTTTACAAACATTACATATGGTATTGATATGGATGCACATATTGCATGATAATGTATGACATGTATAGCTATGTGTGTGTGTAATGCATAGTATGTGCAGGTGCACATGGTAGAAGATAAGGTACTAGGTGATTTTCTGGTATGGCAACCATCCCGGAGTGCGTATAAAAGGAAGAAGCTAAGAAGTGATTCAAGGATAAGTATCCATTTTTTTTTTTCAGGCTTAGTATACATATGACATATGAATCTGGTTTATGATGGTTATATATGGGTTATGATTTTGATGGTTATGTTTGAGCTAACCTGATATGATATTTTATACATGTTGATTGGTCAAATGTGCTAGTTTTGCTTCTTATGACTAATGCAGGGAAACTACAGGAAGCAAGCGTTCGACAATAACACAAATGATTTAGAAGAACATGGATTTTCTCCTATTATTTAAATATAATGAAAAATAGGAATCATAGTTAAATAACAGGCCACAATGACCCATAGTTACTCATGTAGTAGTACTGGTAAATTAACTATGGTAAATAAAATTGAGTTTTTGCATCTCAAAATATCTCACAAAATTGATTAAAACAAATGTACAGGTAGACATGGAAGGATATTTCTGGTAGAACACCTTTGTAACCAATATATTAGAAGTTTTTATTTAGGTGGCAATTCCATATGAACCTGAAAATTCAGAAAACGGTTAATTATGAATGAGGAAATAAATTGTATAATGTAGTAATACACCATGGATAGTGTAAATTTAAGGGGGGGGGGGGGATGTAACACCCCTCCATGGTATGTAACACTCTATTGACCTAAGCTAAGAAAAGATGGGTCTGAAGTGTAATAATGAAATTAAATGCTTAATTATTAAAATAATTTAATTTAATCACTTGGAAAAAAACAAGACACCAATAGATGAGATTCTTGCCAAATCCCATTGGTGAATGGGAAGGGATAATTCTTTCATGGAAAGACTTCTAGATGCAATTCTGGATAATCTTAATGGGTTGGGGATAAATATCCATTAAGATACTTAGCTAGAAAAATATGCTAAGTTAAGAAAAACATAAAATCCGTGTAGGAGGGAAGGGAAAGATTTTATGAGGAAAAGACTTATGGGAGAGAAAGGTGAGATTTTATGGTAAATGCCTAGGAAAATAGAAAAAAAAAATCCATAAAATCGGGATGCTACTAATGGAAACCATATCATGAAAGAGCGTATTAAATACCCATTGAAGAGAACAATAAGAGGCAGTTGATCCATGCCAAGAACTCTCATCTCGAGGGTGAACTGGACGAGTCAACTCTAGGTTGGGTGGTGGTGCTTGATTCTCCAAGCGACATTCTTTCCAATTTCTCTTGTTTGAATCACTTGCATGGGATGTACTATATCTTTACTCCTTACTTTTTATTTTGTTCAATCGGTCAACATATGTATATAGTTGTATGCGTTATCTTTATTTATGAGGATGATTGAATTCTTCTTATGCATGTGACCACTATTAAATCCAACTGTAGATTTAGTGATGGGAGTATAGTAGGTGATGCAGGAGCATTTGGAACTAGTAAGCAATGTGATGGTATGATCACATGTTCTGGCTAACAAAAGGTTGGAAGACAAGGGATTAGTTAATTTTATTAATTTAAATGTATGAGAGTGTTTTAATTATTGTCAAAAGCTGAGCAAAAAAGGGTATAAGTGGTTGATTGATCCTCCCTGCGTCGAGGTCAGGCCAAACAGTTAGATTATCGGGTTTGAATAGGCTATGAAGGATTTGAAAGCTTAAATTAGCATTTGTTTGAGAGAAGAGTGGAGTGAAGAGATTCTTTAGGGAAGAATGAGAGATTTCTAGATCTGAACTAAATGGGTTCATGAATCTACATTTTGTATAAATTTTAATCTTTTGGAATGAGTGAGAGGTTAGATTTAGATGAAAAGATAGGATGGATGATCAAGGGGAGAAGTGAAACAGTCGAGTGTGATTGTTTCTTCTGTAAATAGTTATTAATATGAATATAGTGTGGATTGTGTGTTTCCTTGTGTAATTCAGTATTGAGTGTGATAGAGTAGGCAGAGTGTGTTACACAGAGGTTAGATAGTGTGGAGAAAGCTAAGTGGAAGAGAGACCAGATCAGAGCATGATATTTTTTGCACCTTATGTAAATGCGGTTATGAATAAAAGGAGTTTGTGTATAAAGCTTGTTTTGCATGATCTTTTCTTATGAGATTGGTTTCATAGATCGTAGATGAATCCTCTATAATTACAGGGAATAGTTCAGAGCATGGATATGTTTAAAGAAACCAAAGTATATAGTTTAGAGACCGACTAACTTGGTAGAAGCACTAAGTCTTGGCGGAATATGTTAAATTTGTGAAGAAATCCCAAAATAAATCAGGGTCATCTGTTAGCTAGCAGATCCAAAGGTGATTAGCAATGGCGGGGATAGTAGAGTATGGAGTTTCTTTATCATGGTTGAAGGCCCACGCTAAATCATATTCATCGATCTCATTTTCAACTGCTTACATCACAGTCAACTGCGGGGGCTAAGCTGTTTGGTAATCTGTGTGCTAGTTGAAGACCTGCACGCCGTATATTTGATGACTATGTATATCCAATGGATATCATCCATAAAGTGATCGAATTTTAAGTTCAAAAGTGGACTCGAGAAGTTTATGGACATGGGTTTATTTTATTTGAGATCTGGTCTTGTGTGTTCAGAGTGGGACTGACGTTCATTCGCAAGTTTCATTGTATTTCACTAATTAGTGATTGGTCGGGTTTTTGTTAAAACCCACCAATCTAAAGCCTTCCGATTTCTATAGGTGGGCCATAACCCACAGGTTCACGGGAAGGTTATTATGAAAGTTAGGGAAATTTCCTTTAGGCGGTCTTTCCTACATCTAAGTGATATCAGAGCTAGACCAATGCTCTGTGGGGTTTGGTTGAAGGACTGAATTTTATTCTTAGCATGTAGTCATGACAAAGAAGCGAATGAAGCAATTTCAGCAAATAATCTATAAGGAAAAGTCTTGGGATGGTTAGAAGAACATTGGAGGTATCTGTCAGAGTTCTTAATTAGAGGCAGTTTGATTTTCTGTCAGAATTGTTGAAATCTATGAATTACTACAAGATATTCCAGATCTAATAAGAAGATTTATTTTGTGGTTTTATAGAGATTTGTTTTGAATGCCTAAAGAACAACAAGGGAGTGAAAATTTCCTTTCAGAGAAACGAAATTTCCATGTAAATTGATTGAATGATTGGTTTGATTTGAAATCTAAATTGAAGTAGAAGGTTTTGAATTTAAAGTCAAATAGAAGAGTGCATTTCTATGACTGAAATCCTTTAAATGATTTGAAGAATTTTAATGACTAAGGATTTCTTAAAGTATTGTTCAAGACAATGATATTGATCGTTGAAAGGAAAAAGATTGGGTTTAATAGGACTAAAAGAAGAACCACTACAAGGAATGAATTTTGGAATGTGTAGAAGCAAGATAGGATTTGCTTACAATAGATTATCAAATGGAATTTGTAGTGTGACATGAATTCGTAAATATAGGTGAATTTCAAATTGAATCTTAATCATAAGATGAATAATAGTTGTTGACTGTATGGAGTCTTTTGAATGGAGAAGTTTAAATGAAATAGTGAACAAATGAATCATTTGGTAAACATTGAACTGATGGAATGGGAATTAGTTTTAAGACATCTTTGAATGAAAATTGGTAGGTTTGGAAGGTTCTTTAATGTATCTTGGGATAATATTGTACAGGTCAATGGAAGTAGGGAAATTGTTGGAAGGAAGAATGAATTGTATCAGCATCATAGCACATGAGCTATGTTAAAGAGGATGAAACAAGAAGAACTCTCATATGAGTGAAGGTGACAGTACCCAACAGTAAATGAAATTATCGAATGAAAGAAGGAAGTGAGCAATTGAAGATGCAGTAGCCTAGAGCAAGGAGTGTTCAAGAGAAGTTGAGAACAACTTCCAACTACGGTTGGGTAGAAGCTGTTGAGGCAGCTCCACAAATGTGATTGTGGGTAGAGTTGTCTTAAAGATAATAGTTCCAAAAAGAGGAGTGTTGGGTAGAATTGCTAGTCAGTGAAAGGTTCGAGGGAAGAACCAATAGATGCCAAAAGGCTAAACTCAGAAAAGTTTGGTGAGGCATGAAAGAGACTTGTTACGGATGAAATAAAGGACTAGTTGCAGCTCACTAGTGAACAAGGGAATTTCACAAAAGGAAGAAATGGAATTGACTATTTGATCTGAAATCACCCTTACATGACCTCAGGAAATTAATGAAGGTATAACAGACTCATGTGCTTGGGCGTCTCTATGTTATTTTAAGCAATGGATCGATAAGATTGTAAAATACACAGACACTTGAAACAATAAGAGAAACACTACTAAGAAAATACAAAACACAACAAATTTAATAAGGAGTTCACCCAATCCTCATGGGCTACGTTTCCTGGTCCAGCCTTCAGTGCTGGCCTTTTCTATTGTGTATTAAAGTAGAATTTTTACTACAAGGAGCTCAATTTGAGTCTCACTTAAATAGATGATGATCAGTAGGGTGGTACTTGGATTCCCCAAGCCTCTACAGTACACAAACTCCCCCTTACTGAGTCTTAACATCAACTAGTCTCAGTGGTATGAGTCCAATTCGGTACTCAATACCGGACAGGTATACATAGAGGAGTTCCTTGAACCTCTCAAGCCTTCTTTGGAGTTCACAGAATCTTGGAATCTATCTGTTCTGTCTGCTTGATGCTTCCTTTGCTTTGGAGGTCAGTTCGGCTTCTCTGTTTTTTGCTTTCTTTTATTCCTTCTCTACTTCTGTCTCATCTGCAATTTGTTTGTTCATGGCTCAAAGCACATCTTCTCCCTAACTGTTCGTTTCAGCTTACCAACTCTCTGGATTGCCTACCTCTATCCGCTGGGATTTCCCTGCTCTACTTCATCATCATTCTGTAAATCTTCATAGAGAGGTGGCCACCTGTTTCCTCACGAATTGAGTGTCAGTTCTCTTTGAACAGTCATTATTTTCGTTACTCCAAGGTTTCCTATGAAAATGATTCTTCTGCCAGCTCAACGGTCATGCTGGACCTCAAAACTCATCTACCTCAGTCTATTTCCCCATCAATTCCGATCATCCATCAGTTTGATTCTCTGTCATTGATCTAGAGCCTCCAAATCCTACGATCTATGTCTATATCGTGTGGGTAAGTTGCTCGACCGTTACTCACATGATGTAAGCAGTTTTCTCTGTTAGGGTCCCACCCTAACCCCCTTATTCATGTCATGGGATCATGTCATAGTCAAGAGTCAATAAAGCCCATAATAATATTTGTAAGTGGTTAACCCGCAATTAATGAAGGGACCACAGTTAGTTACAAATGGGCGGTAGTATCAAATAAAGGGTAAATGGGCGGTAGTATTAGATAGATGGTATTAATAAAACCCACGGTATTGACCCGTGGTATTGCATGTATGAGTCATATATAAAGGATAGAGAATCCCTGCAAGGAGTATTGTGTCTTGTTTTGTAATCGAGCTCTGCTCTACTGGAGGTTGCCCCCTCGAAGAGGCCTGTGAACATTTCTCTCTGAGTAATAAAATCATTGCTATTCTGTGTTATGGGTATATTTTCTTCGCATATTCTGTGTTCTGGGTATTTTTCTCGCATATTCTCAGTTCGTTATTGCTTTGCAGGTTAAGAAGCCTAACAAGTGGTATCAGAGCACTTTCCAGGGCTCGGTGGGATCTCCAAATTTTAGCGATTTTTTTTTTGGCTAGAGACGTGTTCCGGCTTTTTTAGACCACGGGATCTGTCGTTGAGCACATAAACCTGCGGATTTGGGGAGGCATGCACGCAGGAAATACAAGAGGTGGTCACGTCTGTTGGACTCCCTTGTAACCCTTGTGGGTACCCCTTCAAGTAGTAGCGCATTAGACAGAACCGCGAACGAACTGTCTTCCACGTACCCTCTGGGTATATCAGAAGCCCCATAGGCTCCCTGAAACCTCGCCATAGATAAACCAACGACCGTCTTGCGGCTACAGTACACCGAGAACAGCACTCAGAGAGATTACTCGCCCATACGATAGGGTAGTCGGGTGGTACGGATAAGGGTACGGTTGACCCTCCTTAGTTAGAGCCTTGAAACATTGGGCCGAGTACTACTGCCAGACCCTTATGTATATTGCGATCTATAGCACCTGACACTCCTCAAGACCCTAGTTCCCTTTTTTCAATCATCATCTCTTCCAGATCCTCTAGAGCAAAGGAGTGCAGCAGCAGCAGACATCGGTCCCAATCAGCCATTCTGATCTATTAGAGTCATTAGATCTGCAGAAGAAATCAGTTCAGCCATCCAGCGCTACCCGATCCGCCATTCAGATCTCTCAGATCCACCAGACTAGAGTCGTTGTGAAGGGTTCCTATACCAGGGTATAATTGTTGCAGGACTTTTGGCCGCATTAACATTTTGAGGATTTGGCGACTGCAGTATTGATCAAGGAGTAAAACTCCGTTAGGAGTTTCAAAAAAAAAAAAATTTGAGATCTTCCGGGGTGCTTATTGGTGATCTAGCCCATTAAAATCAGGACGACGAGCTGAGCATGGTGGTACCATTCAATTAATTGTGAAAAAAAAAATTGGCGGTCCCAATTTTTCATCAGGTCGGTGTATGGTAGCAACTAGAGCTCAAGTGATGGCCAATGAAAGGATGGACAAACTTGAAGAAAATGTGAAGGAAATCCAAACTCAGCTTCACGGACTAGATCTGGAGGGAATGCAAAATCAGCTTCGTGGACTAAGTCTCCAGATAGAGGGTTTTATGTCAAAGGGAAAGGAGCAAGCCCAAGAGGAGGGGTATAATGGTAATGAATGCAATTACGGTGAATCTAGCCACTCTCCTCACGTCTGGCACACCCATCCACTACCCAGTCAGCGACCTCCCAAGTTGGATATGCATAAATTTGATGGTTCTCACACGTCCGCATGGCTATCACAAATGGAGCAGTATTTCAAATTGAATCATATCCTAGATGTGCGACTAAGCTTATGTTGGGGAGCATGTACTTCGACAATGAACGGTGGCAATGGTGGGAATGGCATCAGCGTTGCAATGGATATTTTAGAACTTGGACCCAATTTACCAAAGCCCTTCGAGATCGCTTTGAACAAGAAGACTCTTATTTGGGTCGTCTCTCTAAGCTCAGACAGACTGGTATAGTAGAGGAATATATTAATGCTTTTGAAAGCTTAGCTTTTCGCACTAAGGGTCTCACAGATGAGTTCTACACGGAATGTTTTATCAGCGGTCTTAAAGAAGCCATCAAAGCTCAAGTTCTACTTCACCACCCTCCCACGTGGACGAAGGCTTGCCAGGTAGATCGTAAGGTGGAACGTGCATTAGCAGCACAATACAGTCGCCCAAATTTCCCCGCTAAAGGTCGTCCCCCACAGGCTCAGAACACGACTCAAACATTTAAGGTCCAAAAGGTGTCCCCTGCGGAAATGGCTGAAAGAAGGAAGCAAGGACTATGTTACTACTGTGATGAAAAATACTCCCCAGGTCATAAATGTAAGGAGCCCAAATTCTTTCAAATAGATTCCACTGACTACAGCTCAACAGAGGAAGATCCTCCACTCTAGGAACATGAGCCGCTAGAGGACGACAACCAACAGGACAATGTCTCTGACGAACCAGTTATTTCGTTGCATGCCTTGGCAGGGATTTCTTCTCCTCAAATGCTCAAAATCAGAGGGTTTATTAAACATCGCCTAGTAGTAGTCTTGATTGATAGCAGAAGTACACATAATTTCGTCCATCAAAAAGTCGCCGAAGTAGTGCATTGCTTTGTACGAGAAGTTTCTAACTTCCAAGTTCAAATTGCAGATGGAGGCACAATGAAATGTGAAGGCCGTTGTGAAAATGTCAAACTTCAAATGGGGGATTATCAGTTG